>JABFFG010000204.1:0-147752 GCA_013623685.1 Fusarium transvaalense
CTTTAATCTTAACCTTATAGCATATCTCCTTGGAGATAGATCAAGGTTACATATTGAAAAATCACAATATATATACACTTTAAGCCATCATGACCGATGCCTCCAACATAACAACTCTCTCAATATTGCCACAATGCTTGCAAAATGATTTTCCCAACAGAACCTTCACCTCCAAAACACGGTTCAAATGTGAAGTCACATGCAAGAAAAACACAGTTTAAACACACTAGGTCCCTTCGAAAAGGGGCAGCCCTCAGGGTATCAGGAGAAATGGCCGCCGAGAGCGTAAGAGACGAAATACTTTGGTCAGCTCATGCTAGGTACTTTATTTCTGCAGCCTAATTCTTGGAGGATGATTCTTCTGGCACCCACCTAGCAGCCTGAGTTTTGCTTCGCATTGAAGAATTGCCAAAGCGGCGCCCAAACATAGACACAGCAATGCACGCACGGAAAGGTTGGAAACGAATAAGCTCTGCAAGGGAAAAGGTACAACAGAATCAGAGTTGTACTGATGCACAGGTGGCAAAGGTGACCAAAAGAGTTCGGTCACACCAAAGTTTGTTTTATTGAGCGTATATATAATGCGATGCCCTCGCCTGAAGGTTAACAGAACTTCCCATCCCCATCCTCCAACATCCATCTCCATATCCATCACACAAACAGCTCTACTATCCCAACCCAGCATGGCTCAGCATCTCGACAGAAGTCACTACATCAAGGACAAAGGTAAGTATTTCTTCTTCTCCACAACACTGGCAAGCCGGTGAATGCAATGAAAAAGATAGAGTGTGCATCACCTGAAGGTAGTGTAATACCAGGGACACGATGAACAAAATCAAAAATTGTGCCGGGTGAACAGCACACGTCACCACTACGTCTCTCTGGGGGTTAGCGCAAAGGGACCCAGAGGACGCAGCCGCCTACAAGCATAACTTGACGTCTGGAACTCCCGGCTTGCGCGTACCTAAGGCGGCGGCTATTACCTTTTGTGTATGAAGAGAAAGAAAAGAAGAAGACGAAGATGATGGGGGCGGACAGGATTCTTATAGATGTCCCACGGACATTTTCGCTCCTGAATTCTAAGGACCAAACGATTTCGACAAGAGCACTGAGGTAAGTACGACAACGAGCTTGCGGAAAGAGAAGGATCTCGGAGACTAACTTGGGCAGGCGATGTCGAACGAACGAACGACGCGAACAAACAAACGAGGATAGAACCTCAGGGGTATCGCACCTTCCCTCGATACCTTACCTTTGTCAGGAGAGCACACAGGATGGTCAACACTTATATGAAAACCCCACCAACGAGAGACTCACTTGAAGGGCTCCTTTCTATTGATACTAAACTCAAAGATACAGACCCCTAGATATACACCTTGGACCAAAGCACCAACAAGAGGCGATGGTATGACACCGTTCAATAGGCGCGGCTGTCTAATATTACGACCGGAGCCCCATCGAGAAGGAAGCGCGCTGGATGGTCCGAACCACCTTCCACTTGTCTACTCGCAAACGACAAATGACGCAGCAGCTCTTGCACTATCTGAGCAACTTTAACCAAGGCCCGTCATCAGACGCATACACATCAGACGATAAAGCGCGGGTTATGACGGTATCATTATTCGGAATGTAAGAGTCGTGCTTGCGAGGAAAGACCGACATATCAACCTCAGTGATATCTGACCATCTACAGGAAATCGCGCTCCCGCTTGGTGATCTGTCCCAGCACTTGATTACGCAAGAGAGCTGGAGAGGCAACTACTACCACCTAACTAGACAGCTTTCAGCGAGAGTAAGGGAAGCAGTTCCTCCGTGTATCGAGCCTACGATTGAGAACCCGCGATGTCGCCCCAAGGAGGAAGGATCTGGGACGAGATGAGGTGGAGGGGGGATGTCCGCAGAACGAAGGCAGCGTGAAGGGGGATTTGATGAATGTCTGGAGTTGACGTGCCTCCATGACTGCATATACATGTTAAGGAGACAATCCAACATAAACTTCAATTTATAAGTTCGATTCCAATCCACGCCTTCTACTTTGGGGGCACAGCAGCTGTGGTGGTAGCGCAGGGCCCATGTCGGCCATTGCTAAGACAACTTGCTGCCATCATATCTGGTCACTTAACTTACTTCGACTTTTGTGTCGTGACTTCAGAGTCTTCTAAACCCAAAACACTTATCGTAGGGAGCCTAAAAGACGAAACACTTCGAGCAGGTTTTAGGCCGGCTCTTGGGCCACTTTGTCAACAGACTCCTATTTTAACTTCCGTATATTTCGCTTCCTATAAGACTTTGGCGGTGGGAATTAGCCCTAGGGAACTACAGACACCTCATTCGGAGTACAAGAAACAAAATATACGGAATTCATATACATTGCTATGTTCTCAACTCCTGTGCTTCTCTTCTATGCTTGCGCGCTTATCGGCTGGGCTGTACGGCTGAGAAAAGAGCGCATTTCCAAGCATGGCGCTCAATAATTTGGTTGAGGCAAAATCACAAACGTATGTGGCGTTTTCTATGCCATTCAATCCAGATGTACTGTAAACCCTGTCGCAAGACGAACCTGAGAAATCCCACTGCAACATGGCATCATGGACGCAGTACAGCACTTGCTCAGCCCTACTCTACAGTGGCGATCGACCACTGCGCACAGCCGATAGAGGCTTAGACCACCAAGTTCAAGTCCGTCGGACTCGGTACTCCGATGCGATTAGCAAGATTGCCTATTTCTTATGCTGGTTAGAAACCCCACAAGAAGTGATTGCTACAAGGGTAGTAGAGAGCCTTGCTTACCTGGGGAATATCTTATGCCTTTTCTGTACTTGGTGCTTACGGCCTGAAACATTTTCATGCAGTGCGTTTGTCATGTCAGCTTTCCCCGCCCGATTTCCTCATTTTGGAGGCTGTTTTTATAACACAGCTGCCCTTATTTCAAGAATAAGCTTTCTAGCTTTCTTATTCTGATACTGTGCTCGGTCCCTCGGTCATCGGAAATGTCAGAAAAAAGACCTATCAAGCGATTCGTTGTTTTGGTGGATGGGTGTGAGCCGCGCGAGTCAAAGAGTATGTATTGGGCAGCTTCTTAACCCAAACTAGGCTAATTATTGCAGGGGAGTCGAATCCTTCAACCATCACAAGAATTCAGCAGTTGACTCACGATGGATTGATTGAGTCAAACGGATATACAATCGCTCAAATACCCAAGTACTATGTTGCTCCAAGCAATGCCCTCAAGTTGAGCGATCGCTTCAGGTCGAGGGCAACAAGCGATGAGTCGGATGCTTTGATCAAGAAGATTGTAAAAGACGTTTGTCTCACGCTGGAACGACCTGAAGATGAACTCTGGCTTTATGGATCAGGTCACGGAGCCTTTATTGCTCGCGCTGTTGCCGGTATTGTGCATCGACTGGGCTTACCCAAGTCTGGAGCTTTCGACGACCTTTTCGAGGCAATTATCGCTCTTTTCAAAGCACAGGTAGATGATGACTTCAAACGAGGTCCTCAACTTCTTCAGAAGATCAAGAGCGGAGCCGGCGCACCTCCACGGATACCGTTTGTTGGGCTGTTTGATACCGTAATCTACAACTCAAAAGCATCATACGATATCTCTTTCAATTCGTCTATCGAGACTGTTCGCCATGCATTAGCAATAAACGAAAACCACTCGAGCAAGACACCAGAAATCTTTACAATTCCTGACGATGCAGACATGACGCATCGGTCGCTCATCCAAGCCTGGTTCATTGGTACCCATCAAGACATGATGGGCGGCACAGCTCACGACGGTTTGTCTCTGTACCCGCTGCAGTGGATAGTTTTGGAGAGCATTTACTCAGGGCTCAGGCTCAATGCTACGGGGGATTCCAAAACTAGCGATTATCAAAACCCCATGACATTGATATTCCCTCAATATGCTGGGAACTTGCCGTCGCTGGATGGATCAGAAGAAATTGAGTGGCGTCTCCAGTATACAAATGGACTCCGAATCAGCATGTTTGATCTTCAGACCGCTCATGGAAAGAAGTCGGCTACGGGGGTTGAAATACACTCTATTAAACTTGATACGGATGTCTACAAACGTCCTGCAAGCCGAAGGATATTCGAGGCAGATGGCACTCTGAAAGGCTGGTGTGATATTGGACCATACGGAAACATGATCCATCCTTCACTATTCTGTATTCTTGATAGGTACTCCCGACACAACGACCTGAACAACTTCAAGCCCCTCAAGAAGCCAATTTCGGACTTCCAAGATGCGCACCTCGTCGCAGAAGAGGAAATGTTGGCTCCATGGCTCAGGGACATGCAACTCGAAGCAAGTGGGGTCAAAGCCTTCCGAATTCTCGTTTGCGGTAAAACAGGTGTTGGGAAGTCGACCTTGATCAACAAGGTTTTCGGTGTCGAGATGACGGATGAGTCGCTATCTTACCAACAGGGAGTCCATGATATCAATGTTGCTTTTGAGTCTCCTAAGCATCCAGGGCTTTTGATCCACGACTCAAGAGGGTGGCAGGCTGGTAGCGATACGGAATTGGACTTGATTGCAAAGTTCCTTAGACACAGGGCGTACCAAGAAGATCCAGCAGAGGCTCTCCACGTCATTTGGTAGGTCGAATGAATTGTAACAGAATAACAAGCTCACGATACCTAGGTTCTGCATTGACTCTGACGTCGCTCGTATCGAAGAAGCAGACAAGCGGACATTCGCCACTATCGCTCAATATTCACACCAAGTCCCTGTTTTCGTCGTTGGAACAAAGAAGGACAAACTCACAGCCCAGCGTTACAAAGACTATCTAGAAGAGTTCATGGAGAAGATGAATGATTACAAGGAAGCCAAGAAACTCGCCGAGGCAAAGGCTAGCGCCAATGCCGAAGAACAATTCGCCGAGTTGAGAAGTCAACTCTCACAGATCGAACACTACAAAGCTGATGGATTTTGTTGTCTGTCAAAGAGTGAGTGAGAAGTTCTATTTGAATCGAATCGAGCTGATAATTCGAAGATGACGATGCTGGAGTTAGAGAACTCCTCTCCCAAACCCTCGACCTCATTGTCGACGAACGTGTACGTCTCTTCTGTGTTGCCGCTCAAGTCGTTGATGTTGAACAGAAGATCAACTCAGCGATAACAGAGTGCATGAGACTAGGCACGCATGCTATTCGAACCGCCGCCGTTCCTCTCCCATGCTCGGGTATGATTGGGACACCGACTGTATCACGACTGATCTGCGAACATGTGCTTCAATGTTTTGGCTTTCCAAAGGCTGCGCCCGCCGAGATTGAACGGATCATGAAGGAAATTGTTTTGAGCAATTTCAAGGAGTATATGAAGGTTTCTGCGTCGCAGTTCGCTGCTGTGAGTGCTGTTGCGGTGGGTGTCGCGGTGCCTACGATGGGGATTGGTGTTATCCTCGGTGCAGTGGGATGTCTCTTTGCTCTTCCACCAACTGCGAGGATGCTACTCAAGTGCTCGTGCGATATGATTCTCATCCTCGAACGGTCGTTTCGATACGGCGGAAAGTACGTCTCTGTCAAGCAAATCGAAGATGCGGCCAGGTATTATGCGAAGGAGACGATCACGACGTTCAATGGCAAAGAAAAACGTCTGCAGCAGCAGGTCCACGACGAGATTGATCAAATTGTCCCGCTGAAGAAGGTCAACGTGGGATTCAAGTTCAACAAGCTAAGATCTTCAGTCGAAGAGCTGGTGTACCGCAACAGATTCGGTAACCCCCATGACTATTCGTCTCTGAGGAGCCCCTCTAGTGCTGGCTCGAATACAGACCTTAACAGGCCTGCAGAACTGGACGCTGGGCTTGTCATCTCTGAACTACCAGGGGACGAAGTCCACTTATTAGGTTTATCGAAGTCTGATGAAAAGCTTCCTGCTATGGAACTTGACTCGACAGAGATTTACTCACGAGACAATCCTCGACCCATAAGCACAAATTTGTCTGGGCCTGCGGTGACAGGCCCATCGCTGGCTAATAGACTGGTCGAGCTTCACGTACAACCGCCTGAGCTAGAAGGCAACGCACCAAGCGATACCAATTCAACCAAAGGTTTACTGGAAGCCCCGCAAATGGCAGCAAGGAGCAAATCAGACTCATCTGGCTCGCGATGGACGAGTAAGCTGTCGTTGAAGTTGAGTCGGAAATCGAAGACTTTGAAGCAATGAGAGACTTGAAGACACGTTTATTTATGATGAAGCAACAGATACCAATTTCTTGTAAAATATTGGAATTACCTTTCGTTCTTGTTTAATCTCCGACTTCATGGCTCTAATAAGGGAATTCTGTCTCGCACATTCGTGAAAGCAAGGCGGTTCTATGTACCCAAGTACATTCACACACCTTGTTGTATGACTATATATCATCGTGGGAGGATCAGAAGTTATACTGTTAATATTGTGTAGAATTGTATAAAATTGTTGTGTTTATGGGTCGAGACTAGAGGCACAAAACCTCGCTCAAGGTATTCTTAGGTTTAGTGCATGTCTTCCTCCTACAATCGAAAGCTTATTGTTATCTGTACATAAAGCCGTATCTGCCTTGCTCAAGATGTGATTCATTCCACTGGCGCATTCTCCCCAGCTCAAATCCATGCGAGTCCGCAATAGCCAGGTCCATAATTTCTCTCACCGGATGGAGATTTCCAGGTGTCCCTTGTAGGCAAAACCAAGCTATTTGCAGAGGATATATCAGAAGCAACGCTAAGCTTGCTGAATCTTCGCCCCGAAGCGCCCATTTTGAGAAGCGAGATATTTCCAATGCCAGATACTGCGTGATGAGCGGGTCCTTGTTGTCTGACGCGAAATGATCGTGCTTCGGGATGATGTCTATTTGTAGGCAGTTGCATGGCTGGATGAGACAGATGAGTACCGCGTAACAAACAGCAAGAGATACGCAGTCCATAGGATCATCGGGTAGTTGTCCCTGGCTGTTCTTAATGAAAACTGGGTCGATGGTAAATGTCCATGGTACATCGAGGAACCAGGCGTGCACTCGGTCAATGAGTGACTGTACGCGTTGTCTAAACGCCTCTCTTGTATGATGTTGTATGAAAGTGGACTTGCGAAGATTATCGTAGTCCTCAACAATCCCGGGGGACAGTGCAAACATGTCGAGGAGAAGATCGAACTTTTCTGGGGTCTCGCCTGGTGGTAGGCAATGGATACTTGCCCATTGTGGTTGTTCCAGAAAACACCTCTTTCTTTGATGCCCAGCCGAAAGAATCTGCACAACTTAGCCACTGCTTTAGTAAAGTCTAACTTTAGGATACGTACGATATAGTATCTTGCGACACGCCATATCTGCCTCTCTTCTTGCGTCTTCAACTGCGTTGGACCACGAGACTGCAACTAAATACTGGTTAGTTGGTTGCACGATAGACTATCATAACACTTACCAATTTCCCTAAACCGTCATAATGCAAGAGCCACGCGTTGGGCTGTGAGAAGACCACATTCTCATACACACAAAGACACATGACGCCCATTATCGTGCCCAGGTCCGTACTCGAGCTATTTATCTCAGACCGAAGCTGGGTTAGCGCATAAGAGTATAGCCGTAAGCCCTGATTGCAAGCTTGCTTATCCTGGTGTATCCTTCCAAAATACATGGCCGACAAAGCATGTATACATGACTGATGCAGCGGTGATTTGTGTTCTGTTAATAACGCAGGAAGGACGCCTGTCGCGAGTGCTGGATTATATCGAAAAGATGTTGGCGAAAGCTTTGATAAAGTATATGGAAGATAAAGAGTTTCCTTTGGTGGTACGAGATTATATATCTGTGGTTTGAGTAGTTGGGGTTTGAGATTTTTTGCGCATTTTGTAGAGACGATGCGATTGCATTGTGTTGTCTTGGGCCGTGAGACAACAACGTCTGAGACAAAACGCGTCCCTTCATCAACAAACTTGAGTTGACTGTGATATCCCGAACAGGCAAGGCCTGCATTTACACAACGTTGGCAATGAGGTTGCTGTTCATCTGTCGGTCATAGTGAGGTCAGTAGCTTTCAAAACTCCTCATTTCATTTGCCGAGTATACGCACCGCACTTAACCTTGCGTTCTACGCAGGTCCCGCACCGTTTGATGCGTCTTCCGTGTCTAGCCATGGATGGATGTGGAGCACTGGGCGTTGAGTGACTGCAATGCAACGGAAAAAGGGAGAACAGGGGGACTAGCTGGTAGCGTATACCAACCCCAAGGGAGTGAGGTAAAAGTTTGTATGTGTTGCAGGGAACGATTCTAAATCTGTTGTATGGGAGAGAGTAATGAGAAACCCCGTAAGGAAGAGCGGGAAAGAAACTCAAAGTTGTTGCAAGGATGGAACAAAGCTGACAGTCAGCACGGATCCAGTTAGTTGGCTTTGTTCCACTGTGGACAGACAGGGCTTGGCTAAATGTGAGAGGGGCGCGTTCTAGAACAGCGAGCCGCTACAACATACCGTGCGTGCTGTGCTGTTGGCTTCAAGCTGAAAGCAGCACGATAAGACCGGATGGGCTGATCTATAAGATAACAGATTACAATCTAGTTATGTTAGATATTTCCTATAGCTAGGTATTGTCGATTATCCTCAAACCCATATCCTCTCTCTCTATCAGTAGTCTTACTATGGATCTAATCAGACATAAAACCTCTGAATTTGGCCGCTTAATAATCAGGTCTATCCAACCAATTATAGCAGTCGTCACTTCAAAGCTCTCCTTTGGCCTTCCAAGGTCGGCCCCGAGAGACCCGAAGGTGATCGGAGATGCAACGTCGATCATTAACGAACGACAGATGAAGAAAAAGCAATTTATCTGACTCTTTCCAGAACCTTTTTAACCAAAGAACGCCATTGAAGTGTCCCGAAATCCTCCCACCTCCCGAAGACCGATAGCTACTTGATGTCACCAAGTCTGAAAGATAGTGGCTGGCTGATCCCCTTCATTGCTCGAAACTCAAAATCGCGCCAGTACATTTTGAACTGCCTTTGCTGTTCTAGTGCCATCAAACTATACCAAAGTTTACCTGGCGACAGTTGTCGGGAGCTCCCTTGACTGAAGCCTTGTGGGGTTTGTCTGCTCATGGTTCTTTACCAGGTACTCGGTATGCACAGTACACAGCCACGTCTCGTGGCAGATTGACAGATCGATGATCAACAGAATCATTCCATGGATACAAGAGGCTTAAGGCTTCCTATTAGATTCTAGGTCAGATCCCTATTGCCAAACAAAAGTGTCGGCGACGAATCAAACCTGAGATGGGCCAAGGTCCAACCGGCGTTTGACTTTCAAGCCATATATGCAGAGGACACATTCTAGACCTGAACATTGGATTAGTTGCTCAGCTGCCCTGTGTCCTTTTTAGGAGCGATCGTCTCTGTAGTAACGCAGAAAAATAACCCATGATGCATCACGTTCTTGCATACTATAGTATCAGCCGGATTCACAATCACGATATTACCATCCCTGCTCGAGTCTAGTTGCAGATCATTCATTATGAATCCAACCTTTGCGTATATCTTATTTGTTCTCAGCATGGTATCATCGCCCCAAGGAACTTTGGCACAGACAACAGTGTTCATGTTGAACAACGCGGGCAACTTCAACTGTCCGGGAGTCCTTCGCAATAACAACGGCAAGGACAACAAAGGCTACTGTTGTGTCGGCGGTGAACTAGACCTCAGTACTTGCGAAGGCTGGCCCATCTGCACAGGCAGCTCCTGGGAGCCAAAGCCCATCACTTGTGCGACCACAGTCCCCATCACTGCTACGGATTATAATGCACAGATCAAGAGCGCAAGATCCAAGTATCTGAAGGATGAGATGCCATCGATCACTGGGGATTCTATGTCTTCTGCGACTGCGAATGGAAGTGACAGCGATCAGGGGGTCACGGTATCGTCTACTGGTACAACAGTTGAATCTACGCAAACGGTCAACGACGTCAGTGTCATGATGCCAAGTCTATCAGGTGTGTTGGTAGGAGGTCTGATTGCTTTATGGATTAGTCTATGAAGATGACTTGACGGGGCGATCGATAGATTTATATGATGATGAGTTGAGTGGAAGGTTTCTATCGACGGGACGGCATAGTATTCAATAAAATGCGAACCTGTAGATCCTGTAGTTTGGATAGGACATCATTCTATCTGTCTTGTCTTATTCTGCTATAGGTGAAAGTGTCCATCATATTGCCCAACTTTTCGACAGCCGCTCTCTGTGTTCCTTCAAATTCAAAGCCACATTTCTCAAGAACGCGGCAGCTCGCCAAGTTTCCTCCGAAAACCTCAGCCTCTAGCCGTACCACGGGTTCGAAATTATCAAAGGCCCAGTTGGAGAAGGCGCTGACGACTTCGGTGCGATGCCTCGGTGCCAGTAGTCTTCGCTAATCCAATAGCCAATTTCCATGGTGCGGTAGTGAATGTCTTCTCGTGCTTTGAGGCCGATCCCGCCGATGATGACCAAGCCATCAGGCGGACAAATTGCAAAGTCGCGGAGTGGTGACGCAGCGTTGGCGATAGACACACATTTCTCAGCGTCTGTGATCGCATATGGCTGTGGAAATGCATTGCACATCCATCGTGCTATCTGTGGATTGTTTGCTGCTTTAACAAGGGATTCAATATCTTGTTGGTTGTAAGCCCGCACCATACAGGTGCTGAGCTGGAGAATTGGCGAGAGCTTGACTTTGACTGTCTTATATGCTGGGACGTTGACTTTAAAGTTTTTCTCCACCGCAACGTTATCGGGTGTAAAAGGTTTGTGTCGAGATGTTACTGTATCGCAGCCGAGTAGCCATATCTTTAACTCAAGTCAGCCCTAGCAGGCTCCATTGATCAGTACGGTAAGAATTGACTGATCTTGGGCCACGATCTATCAGCTAGTGCATCGTCAACACCTGGATCCGCTTCCCAATATTCTTCCAATACTTCCAATGCTCGTTGCGCGTTCAAAAGCCCTAGGGCAGAAGAAACACCCTGAAGTGATGTCTTTATCCTTTGCCGATCCTCCCAAAGAGCATCACAACCCGCAAAGAACAGAGGCGGTGTGAGCAGCGTGACAGGTGTGAGGCCATCACGGAGTGTCATGCGTTCTGCACATTCAAGAATGCGCTGGACGAGGTTTTGTACAAGTGTTGACGATCTGGGTTCGTGGAGCAGGCGTCGGTGGATGAGGAGTAGACCTGTGAGTTGCCATATCTGATTCGAAAGTCTGTACTCTTGAACTTCGGCGACGGACAAGACCCGGTCCCGAATAGACATAACGGGAGGTGGATTGATCTGATCCCGATCGATAATACTTTGGAGGTAGCTTAACAACCACAATACCTCAGCATCATCTGCCCCATCTTGTGATGATGCCTGAGTCGGTGGCCTTTCGGCCAAGATATGAGACAGCCGGGCGATCTCCTTGAAAACGCCCAAAAGATCCTTCGTACGCGCGAGATACATGTCGATATATACCGGCTCGTCATCTGATTCGAAAGGTCGAATGGTTGTTGGTGATGGGATGGCGGATTGCTTCGGGGCAAGGTCGCTGATAGAGTGACAGACCAACGACTCGGTCATGTCGAACCACCTCAATAGGAAACGTAACTCATCTGTCGGCCTTTGTGAGAGACCTTTATCATGGATTCGTGAAATCAGTCCTTTGGCTCCTCTAAAATGCACGCTCCACCGATCTGCATTGGGCTCACTGGCAAACACCTCACAAACGAACAGAGCCCGGGCAGTGGCGAGAAGCGGGATAAGTTCCTGGTCCTCCGCACAGTCTGACAGCTTCTGACAGAGTGATCTGGAACTGAGAGCTTGGAAGCCGGCGACAATGAGGGTTTGGGCACTCTGCTCTTCCCTTGTTTGGCAGCTGGCAAGCCGATGTGTTGCTGCCAATGCAACGATGCCTTGAAGCAGTGGCTCGTTGAACACCGCCATGGGTAGAATGAGCTCACACAGTTCATCGAAAATTTGGGGATGCGGCGCGAGAGCCCTGACAGTTCTTTCGGTGAAGTACTGAAGGCCTGATCTGTGCAGGGGAGACAGATGACCAAAGAACTCAACGGAGGGAGCAAGCGAGATTGACGTGCGTCGTTTGCTAAGAATCAGCTGCGAAGGCTCGGATTGCTCTGAGCTTGCCGATGGCGAAGTCGGTGTCCATTGTGAGTCGTCTTCTTTTGGTTCTGGAGGTGATGTAACCTTTCGTGGACCAGCTTTTGGAGTAGAAGGAGAGACATAAATGAAGTTTTTATTATTCAAATCTGATAGTATCAGTATTTTGACGAAGAGCCTCAATGGTGAAAAAGACTCACCTAGTCTTTGAACATTACCCTCATTCTGTGTCAAACAATCCCCGAAGGGTGAACGATTGAAGGGCCTCCCTCCCCAGCGCAGCTTGACGCCGTATTCGCACTTCGCGCCAGCAAGGATGCATCGCTGACAAGCGGGTCTCTCTTCACTGCATTTCTTTTTGAAGCTCTTACACCTCGTACATCCGACCCATGATCGACGCTGAGGTGGCATCACAATAGGATTTGAGTTTGGAGAGGATAGAGAGAGAAGCAGTAGTTTCTCATAGTGCTTGCGCATTCATGGATGCCATCAGGTAGTTCAGTTTGCCGACAGACCCGACGCGGGGAAGGTTGGTGAGTTAGTTAGTGATGGGCTTAACTGCAGGAGGCGAATGGAGATAAGGCTACGGCCTCGCGCTAGGCTGTCTTGGGAAAGATCGGGCGAAGGAGTGTTATCTTGGCTGATAAGGATCTTGGTTTATTATATCAAGCAATTATATGCTTATTATACACACTTTATTACTAGGAGCTGGGACATCAAGATTGAAAAGGAATCATTCAGAGATGATTTGATGAGTGCCATATTTTGGTATTTTTTTCCCTATTCGGTGTATCCCTACAAACGAACCACAAGAAACTGCTGAGCCCTTTCAAGTCTGAGGGTATAACAGCATTCCATTAGAATTCGGTCTCAGCTCGCCTTTCTTAGAAAACACAAATATCTGTGACATTTAAACCAAAATACAATGCCAAGTGGTTGACGCCCAATCTTGCCCTACTCCGCAACTCCCAGCCCAAGATACAAAGAAAAGCGCTCCGTAGGGGAAATCCTCTATACTAGACGTACATATACATCGCTCATCGCTGACTCCAAACTCCAGACCGAGTCCGTCTCATTGAGCTATCTCCTTTTAATGCTGCTTCTTCATGGCAAAGATGCTCAGGAAGATGCTCCAGCCAAATCCTACACAGACTGCCACCAGAACTCTTGATCGCACGGGTACCCAGAGAAAGTTGCATATGGCTACCAGCGGCCAGATGTGCCACCCAGCTTTGATAAGAGGCCAGAGCCTATCGCCAATGACATCGAGGACCATAGAGAGGTGCGATACGCGCGCGATGTTTGTGCAGATGAGAAAAACGCTGCCGCTGATGGCGAGACCGATGGTTTGGTCCAGAATCAACTTGGCCAAAACATTGCGCCATATAAGATCAGGGCTAATGCTGAACCACGTTTTTGTCTTGATTTTCTTGTCGTCGTCCTTCTTCTCCAACACTTGCTTGGTGTCACCCTGGACCTGAGGCAAGACTTCATTCACCCTCATCGCGTGACCAGTTGGAAAGCAGTCCTCGAGGATAAATTGGATAACATTGCCGACCTGCGAGCCAACAAAGCCGTAAACGGCAAACTCTATAACCTGCTGCTCATCGAAGGGTGAATGACCGCCAGGTGCCCTAAGGTGAATGATGAGCTGAGTGACCAGGTTGGCCGAGACTTTAATGGCAGTTGCCTGAAGGGCGAGGCGGAGATTGATGGCGCGGACCATCCTGACCCTGGAAAGCGAGCGGGACTTTACGTGAAAAACATGTGAGTAACGAGTGAATGAATGAAACGGGAACGGTGTAAGGCTGACAGAATGCGGGTGGTGAGGTGTGATGTGATGCGATGTGATGCGATGCGATACGGAGTGATGGTGTGGTGGATGTTGGTTTGATGTGGGAAAACGTTAAGATGATTAGTGACAGGCTGGCTTGTGCAGGGTCTCCCCTTGACATTTAGCGAATGAGAACAGCTGTCCCTTTTGTGGGGGGCTATACTGTAGCGAGTAGCTAGCGACTCTTGGTGGTGGGACCTTGCATTTGCGACTGGCATTGACCTCGTTCCTGGTTAATGTCACTGTTACACAACATCTTGAAACACATTTAAACTGTGCCCAAGTTGGAAATTCATGCAAGTAGAATATGAATGACTTAAGCACTGTCTGATTTTGTAAAAGTTATTTCCTGTACTCTGTATGCACCACGCTGTTAATATCGATAGCTGTAGAGTAAGTCATGGGAACATAGAGCCAAAATACAAACTGAGAAGCATTCAAGATTACGCCAAGGAAAAAAGGTGCAAATGGAGGTTCAATAGGTGGACTGGTCAGTGTTATTGCATTGTTTCACCAAAAAGAAACACAACCGAATAAAATCGATCCCAGAGCTGAGATCTGCTTCTCCCTTGGGCTATTCCATTGCTCTAGGGTAGCGCAACCACCAATGAGGTATGGTCAAAAAGTGAGTACTGGTAGCTGAGACACAAAGGGAACAAAAAAATACAAAAAGATGTGGATAACAGTGGAATCTAACCACCTAAGATGGACGAACAGGGAATCGAACCCTGGACCACTCCCAGATTATTCGGATGAATTATGCTAAGGGAGTATTATACCACTAAACCATTCGCCCGATTTTGGATGAGAGAAACGACATTGTTTGCTATCAGAAGGCCTGTGCAAACAAATTTCGACATTCGCCCCTACAGCAACTCGCTGTCAAACTGCCACTTGGCGTAATAAGTACAACATGCACCCCTCTGTGATTTATAAGAAGATTCAGAGTCACAAGAACAGCCAGATAAGTCCTCAAGGTGTGTATTGCTTCAGGTCTAATCTTCAGTCTCCTAGCTACAATTATACCCACGGTTTCCCATGCACCTAAGTAGAAATGTACACACCAGACATCTTCAGTCCCAAGTAGGTAGTGGAAATCAGAAGAAACCTCCATCTCTGACGTCTTAAAGTCGCAGCGTATAAGGTGCACCTCCTTCCACTTGCTCTTCAATCATTTCCCATACTGCTTTCCACAGCATCCACTGATGATGCGAATGGATGTCTGGTCTCACCCTCTTCCTGACCTTTGTCCACCGATGATGAGCCTCCTTAGGTGGGGGTCTCTGGCCATCTCGAATGATCCACACGCGAACGACAAATTGTGCGTGATGATCTTCAAAGACTGCTTCCTCGTGCTTAGCCTTACTTGCAGAAGGCACTGTCATGACGTGCTGTACTTCATGAAACGACAGCGGAGAGAACCAAACCTCCTGGGTCTTTTCGATGTATTTGAAGCCTGCCCAGAAGCCTCCCAAGATCGGTGTACCCTGAATAGTACCGTCACTGACCCGACTGTGGTAACCATAAAGCCCGATGAAGGGAGGTTGACCTTTGGAATCGAGGTGAAAGTCCACCAGGTCAAGATGTGCCGCGCCCATGCCTCCATAGCCGTGAGCTTCGCTGTCGTATTTGTTGCGGTTGGTTTTCCATTTCATGCCGACATGCCCCCGGGAGATATCGAGTGCAGGTAGATTGTATTTGCGTAGCTCTTTTTGAGGCCGATCATAGTGTAGTGCCCAACCAAAACTCTTCTAGAGGCCAGGAACTGACTGCTTCACTATGTAAAGCTCCTGGAGGTGCGGTAACTTGTCAAGTTTGAGCTTTGCTGGCAAACAAGTATCTCTGTTGCGGATAGATGCTGTCCAGGGAACGGCAAAATAACGTTCCCAAAAATCCTCTTTGGCTTTAGTGTCGATAGATATGAGTCTTTTGACGGGAAGAACCTCGGAGCTCTCGACGCGAGGCAGGCGCATATCCCAGACTCGCAGAGTGTCCAACTCTATGTTGAATCGGAATATCGACGGACGAGGCGGGAAGATGATGTTGCCGTCAATTGGATCCCAGTTCGAGATGCGGGAAGTACTGGGCCCAGGTACGGCGATGGCCTTGGCTGGTCTCAACTTTCCCAGGTGCCAGTATATGAGCTTGCACGAAAGTTTGAGCGACAACAAACTGTGCTCTCCTGCAGAACGAGTTTTACTAGGGTCGTCGGAGTCTGCAATGCAGGGGACGATCAAAGGTGGCACAGCTTGTATGATGACCTCACGCTGAATCTCCGGAGGGAGGCTAGCGAAAGGGAAACAGGCCATGATCTGGAAAAGTCAGCGATGGATCAAGAGATAGCGGTTGTGTGACTTACCGGCGCCTTGTTGGCCTTCTTGGCCTGATCGACGATGCTCAAAATGAAGAATGAAATGGAGGTGAATATTGAGATGCAGGAGCAAAAAAAAGCATCCCGATTTTGGAGTTGAGTGTGCACTTCAATTTCAGTGGGCCTTTCACTCGCGCATCACTGCCAGGCAGCTGCCACCACTCAGTGATATCTGGTGCAAGGCATGGCCGAATGCACCTATCTAGGTACTTGGCACATCTGCTTCTTATGTAACTTTAAATGATGAGCCAGATGGTGATGAATTGTTGAAGAATAGAATTACATTTTGGTCCAGGTAAGATAATTCCCTTTTAAGCACTCAATAATGGTGACGCCTCCGTAGGTAGCTGGGTTCGTCTATTTATAGGCATCATCTGCAGCAGCCCTTATCTCATGAAGAAAACAGACAAGGAAACGTTCTAGCCCAGGATATTATATAATGATCAAATGACCTCGCCTGGAGAAAAGTCCTTGTACTCTGTATGATTGTGTGGTTCCACGCGAACAAAGCGTTTAGATTAGTTCCCTAATAACGCTTAGATAGAGACCTTGATTAGCTTCTTGTACTCTTTTGTCCTAGTGTAGGTAATACGAGATGAGAAACCTTATTAGTAATGAGACAAGCTCCAATCTCGCCTCGCATTGGAATGGAGAATGACGATCCTCATTGACCACCTTCAAGGGGAAGACTAAAAAAAATCGTCATCGAAACATAAAACAATAACAATTGCCGGCTCAGCCGGTGCAAGAGTCAAAAAAGATGGCGTTCAATCGGTCGACACCAAAAAGTGACGCCTCAATGAGCAATGAGGAGGCGTCGTTCCATGCATTCAACAACCCTAGGAAACTCCCGCCGTGGCTTGACCATTTCAACGCGAAAGATCTGAAAATCTTGTTCAAATGCTCTGTGGCTGTCTGGATATTTACACTGTTCATTCTTATCAGTGACACTTTGCGCGTGCTGGGACAAGCAACATTCTTCGGATGGTCAGTTTACGACGCGCTCGCCCTTCAATTGACTTGCGCAAACACTGACTGACCCATGTTTTTAGTATCGTTCTATTCATTATGCCGCCATCTGGCGTCGTCTTCATCCATGTCCTCGCTGGTTTGATGATCTGCGTCGGCCTGGCACTTGGTTGGGCTTGGGGAACAATCACCATGAAGGCGGCCTTGGCGACAAGACCCGAAGCTGATCTGCTGCAACGCTATGCCGAAATGCAGCAATCCATGTCGCAGAACACGACTAATGTTGATCAGGCTTCTGGTCAGTCAACGTACCAGCAGATCGCCATCTACCAGGGTTTTATGCTCGACACTCGAGTATCGGTCACATACTTTTGTATGATAGGTTTGTTTGTGTACCTGGTGGTAAGTCATTTCACATACAGACCTTGTCCTTAGCTGATCAGCTCTACTCTACCTAGGCTCGTCTACGAGTTTCCGCGCCGAACCTCACGCTGGTGGCGCTCTTCTCCATGATCGTGTCAGACATCTATCTGACCATTGCACCACTCATCCCTACGTTTCAAGGCACAATTCCAAAAGTATTGATCTTGCCCACTGCCATCGCAGTCGGAGTCGGCGCAGTCTGCAACCTGGTATTCTTCCCCCAGTCAACCTCTCAGATCACTCTCGGAAGCATGACCGACTTGCTTTGCCCAATGAACGGCTACATCAAGTCTTTGACTTGGCACTTCAAAACAAGATCGAGATTCGAACCAAAGCGACTCCAGGATCTCAAGATTGGTCTGGCTGTATCTTACAAGAGTATTGAATCTGCCATCAAATTTCTTCCGATGGACTTTACACGCAGGAAATGGAGCCCCGATGATATCAAATCTTTCCAAGAACCACTACGCGAGGTATTGGTATCGTTCGGAGAACTACTGCAGCTGTCTATCTCTCGCGAAGAGCTGTTTGCGAAAGACGAGGCTCTCACGAATGCAGTTGATGAGCTTGAAAAGTCCGAAAACAATAGACATCCCCTCGCATACCATATCGCTAAAGCGGCTGATTTCCGCGAACTCACAAAACATCCTGATACGGAAGAAATGCTGATCAAGGCCATTGATGCGTTGGCGTCTTGTGCTACACCACTGTTACAGACTCTAGAACAAAGCATTGACGCTATCGTTCAGGCACTGTCAGGACCATCTCAGGATGATGTGGTAGCTCAACATGAGCAAATCCTTGCATCGCTACAGGAAGCTCTCGATGACTTTGAGGATTCAGCTGCTGAACAATTGTTTGCCCCTCATGCCCATCTCTTTGACGCGGATGGCAAGATCATCTATGAAGACGATCGCGCGCCACCCATGTTTGGTCTCATGTCAGGTCTATTGTATCACGAACGCTTGATTAATCTATCTAGAAGTATCGGTCTCGTCCTTGAGAAGGCCGTGGAGATGGAAAAGACTCGAACAAAAACACACATGTGGTTTCCGAAAGGACTTCAGAAACTCTTCTCACTGGGATTTTCGAACGACGCACCGCCTTCTACGCTCACTGGCACCACGGATCTTACTCGTACAATGTCAGCCATTTCCAAACCTGAAAAGAAGCGTGGCCTGTTCAAGAAGAAGCCGAAAGGCAAGCCCGAGTCAGGCGAGACTGAGACGACAGCAGCCGCCATTCTGGGAAGTATGCAACAGACGACGAGCCGACAACGGAAGAAGCCAAGCCTCATTTTCCTAGGATTGATCAACTTCTTCACTGGTGTTGAGGGTCTACACGCTCTGCGAACGCTGGTCTTGACGATCGCCCTGGCTGTTCCTGCTGTCATAACCTCGTCAGCTGGATTTTACTATCGAGAGAAGGGATTGTGGGCGTTGATCATGGCGCAAATGGCCCTTGAGCCATACATGTCTGACTTCACCGCTGGAATCATCATCAGAACTCTGGGTACCGTTGCTGGAGGTGTTCTTGGTCTCTTGTGCTGGTATATCGGATCTGGCAATGGCACTGGCAACCATTATGGTATCGCTGCCATCATGGCTGTTGCTATAGTAGGTATGATGTGGTGGAGGCTGTTCGCTCCTCCACAGCACATGGCAGCTGGTATAATGCTTACGTCCACCATGTACATGGTAGTGTCATACAGCTGGGTTGACACGCATATACCTACTTACGGAAATCCCGGTGTGGGGTACGAAGTATTCTGGCGAAGAATCCTTCTCGTGTTGATTGGATTTGGTGCAGCCGTTCTTGTTGCATTCCTCCCCCGACCTCTTTCAGGAAACAGACACTACCGGCAAATCATGTCCAGTCAACTCTCAAGCATCCGAGACCGCTACGCGCTTCTTGTATCGGTCTGGCGCGAGCCTCCAGCAGATTTCGCCCAAGTCATGGAGAAAGAAGCGACCACTTCAGAAGAGGTCTTTAACTCTATCGCTCTTCCGATCCAAAAGACAAAATTCGAATTCTCAACCTCAAACCTCGACACCGAAACACTCAGCCGCGCGAACCATCTGTGCACCAATCTCAACGTCTTTTTAACACAGTTCAGCTTGACCGTTACAAAACTTCCTCTTCCAGTACGAGAGCGGTTCATGCAACGAGTGACTGCTGGTGATGAGAATCTCGTCGCAGATCTTATGTCAACTTTGACGCTCCTCCAGCACTCTTTGATTTCCGGAGAGTCTCTTCCAGCAATCTTGCCAACACCGTTGGTAGGCAGGGCAATGCAATTCAGAAAACTTAAAGGAGAGTTGCAGGATGAAGGCAACCCTAGGGAATACCTAGCTACCCCACAGGGAAGACACTGGTCTGCTGCTGTTTATGCGTTTGTGAGGTTTTTGGGCACGCTCGATGATCTTGTGGTGGTTGTGAAGAAGGCTGTTGGAGAAAGCTCGCATATAAGTGCTGAGGCTTTAGGTGGAAGCATGTACTAAGATCTGCAACGAGTATCTACTTTGCTTGTATAGACTAGGATATCATAAATGGCATGTTCAGCTGAATTTCTATTGCCTTCCCTGTATTCCCCTTTTTGCGGCAAGGGTCGAAGTAATCAATAGTACGGCATCTTGAACTCCATTGTAGAATAATTGAAGTTCGAAATTGGAAACTGTACAGAAATATAGGTTTTGGAGACATTTCAAAATGATAGGAAGAAACAGATTATTGAGTATGTATTAAGCTTTCGTCATGAATTGTTGACGTTTTATCTGTGTAATCTTGATCTATCCCTAAGAAGATACCGCCCGTAAGGTTTATCCTACTCCAATCGCTGTAGTGAGATATACATATGATTAACCTATTCTTGCTGTTCGTTCCGGGTTGCTGCTGCCGCGTGTTCACGATGTTTGAACAGAGCAAGAAATCCCAGATCATAACATACCTTTAGCGATCCAGCCATGATGAACGCCACCCAGAAATAATCGGAATCTGCCAGCAATCCAGTGATCAGTGGACCCAAACTTTGAGCAGTTGTCTTGGCTACGTTCATGAGACCAATGACAACAGTCCTTTCATTTGGCTGGATGATAGCAGCGAGAAAGGCTGATCGCGGTGCGACATCCATGGACTGTGTGCAGGAGCGAAGAATCAAGAAAAGTACCGATATGTGAACTTCATTGGGGATGGGAATCAAGGCTAGAAAAACTGCTGAGGGGATGTGGGTGAAGACCATAGTCTGGGATTTAATGTCAGCCATATGTTCCAGACGAATGGTACGGCGGATGAACTTACTTTGACGTTACCAAATCGCTTAGCAAGAGATGATGCCACCAGGACAGAGCCAGCGGCAATGATACTTGTAGTAAAGAAGATTGATCCAAGCTGTCCCTCTTCAATATGGTACTGTGACTTGAAGTAGAAGGTGATCCAAGAGCTTTCATAACCATTAGTCTCAGCATGAATATCGAGCATGCAGGGTCAATACTTACAGAGGAGCAAGGCCAGATGCGAAGCTATCTAGAGCAAAGAGTGCACACAAGCTCACAACAATTGGGATACTCTCGCGAGACACCTTGGCTCGTAGTTGTTTCTTCGGTGGTGCTTGGTTTGCTGTTGAGGCCTGGCCGGTTTGGGCGAGCAGAGGCGCTTGCTCATTGGTAGCTGCAGTTGATGCTGGTGTCTGTTCCTCGACTTCATGGTGGACTTCTACCGCCACACTCAAGACCACAGCCGAGATGAACTTTAGTACTCCGATCGCGGAATATCCATAAAACACATTACGATAGACGTCGATGACATCCATGCCCAGATTGTAACGCATATGATGAATAACCCAACCACAGGTCAAAAGTCCGAATGCGCCACCGGCAGTACCACATAGACTGTACCAGGCATAGACATCGCTACGCTTAGCCGGATCAGTTAGATGAGCCACGATACTTTCTTCGACGCCACGGAACGGACCAATCTCATTGCCACTATCACAAGATGTTAGCGTTGGGCATGAGTCTTACAGGTCTTTCTGTCTTACCCAGGACTAATAACGCCCAGAATAGCGGCAGCTAGTAAGATCCAGTAGTTACTCGATGTTGCAAAGACGATTCCACTAGCAGTCATCAAAACAGCACCCAAAGCCAAAACAGCCCGTCGACCAATGCCATCGGCGAACAAGGCAAGTATAAAGCTGATGATAATGTCACCAGCTAGCGTCAGAGTCATGAACAATCCGACACGCGTGGTAGAAATGTCGAGTTCCCGCAAGAATGCGACGAGAACGAGAGTAGATGAGCCATAGGCAAAGAGGCGAATGAACCTTTGTGCGCAAAGAATCTTAATGTCACGGGTGGAATTGTATAGAGACAAAAGACCGAGCTCTTCCAGGACTCTGTTAGTAGCAGAGGACGGCGAGGTCATATCGTTCGAACTCGACATGATGACAAGAACAATAAAGAATAGATAGACTCATTCACCAAACGAAAGAAAAATGATAAAATGTCGATTCATTTGGTCATACCATTACGCGTAGCATATATACTTTTCTACCTCCGAGGCTCCGAGCCAAGAATGATTCGCGCTAAGAGTCGGTTGTGGTTAACGAGAATTTAGTGGGAACAATTGCTGTCAAATCGTACGTCATGAGCTTGAGCGGAAGAATTTTTATCAGAGTATTGGCTCTGATTGGCGGATATTGTTAGTCACTGTCGGTTTCCGAGCGTTCCTCGATGGGGCAAGTTGAAGGGTATATATAGTTAAAATGCAGTAGCACTTTCAATAACCCCCTCACTACAGCAGTTTCGAAACTGCTTATCTTCCGTAGTATAGTGGTCAGTATGCAAGCTTGTCACGCTTGAGACCCGGGTTCAATTCCCGGCGGGAGAGATCCAGCCACCTGCGATACGCAGGCAATTCTTTTTTTCATTTCTTCCTTTTTGGCAGAAATCTCAATTATGGTGGCATTGTTACTTCTTTTTCTGGTTTCTTAAGAATGGTGTTGACAAGAAACAGGAACCGATATGAAAGAGGTTGTCGCAATAACAATAACAACTACATATACAATTTTGCAGGACGGAGCAAAATCTCCTTCTCTTTCAACACCTTCCTCAATTCAAGGGTTTGGAATGTCGTTTTCTCAGGACGGAGCAATATTTGTCGACATCGTCTTGGGCCGGTTTGGCTCTGGAGTCGCTCTCGCAGTTGATGAAGCAGCTTGAAAGGGAAACAAATCAGCATGTCATCGTGCAAAAAAGAGTGCCATTGCTTACTTGTAAATTTCTTTATGAGTCCCACAAAGACATCGCTCATTGGTGTTGCAGCCATCAGGCTAGAGTATCTGTTAGCTTTTGACACATTGATAAATAGAGAGAATTGTATACATTGGGTCCTGCTTTGAGACAGGCTTCGACCATGCTGCAGTTTGCCGCCTGGGCAGTAACTCCAACAGCAGAGAAGAGGAAAACAGCGACAGAATATTTCATCGTGACAATAGAGTCAGCTCAAATGGTAGCAGGATAGAATGTACGTGAGTAAACGTGTCTGATGGAGAACACCATTATCTTAAATAGCAGTATCTCAAATAGCTAGGAACAGTTCTTGGCAATCAGCCTTGACGCTTCCAGATCCAACAACCCGACATGAATAGAACTGGCGTTCCTGATCCGTTCGAAATAACCTTTCAGCCGTCGGCTCCATGTTCCAAATCATCGGATTGGCGGTAACAATCTGAAGCAAACTTGATAATAGCCTCAGTTCCTGCATTCCACTGTTCCTGAGAGCCAATCAACTATGCCAAGATAGTTCCTTTCTCAAGGGTCCAGTCCCTCATCCGCATTCCGTCGCAAAGCCTTTCCGAAAGCGTTCAGCCTCAATCTTTCCACGGCAGGCAGATTGGATCGTCCAAATCATTATTGTCATCATAAATTGAAACGCTAGGTAGGATTGGAAGTAGAACTTCCCGTAGTAGCACTGCATGATAGATGTTTGTTCTATTGTCTCACTGGGCCGAGTCCTGCAAGCTCTGCGATCAGCCAGAGTATTAAGTCATCGTAGAAGAACAATAAAACTCAAAATTCTATCAATAGGCTTCCAATACTCAGCCAATGACTCAATGTTCGTCGCGGCAGGCTTCTGGACGACGAAGGAGTCTGTGGCTGGACCTGGACGTGGCTAACCCTATAGTGCACGGCCACGACCTTTCTATGACGACAGTGTTTTTCTCTCATTCAGACACAGGCAAAGCGATGATGCACTCGAGGCCGACATCCCGCCAAAGACGCCCACAATGCGCCTCCTTACATCAATACCAGTAGTCAGACCAACTCTTACACGGCAGGGAATTCCATGTCATCTCATTGCCAGAAGCAGAGTATCCTTCTCAATTACACGACAATTTGCAATGAAACGAAGTGCCACTGCAGCACTGCTCAAAAAGGAGGGAAAAAGTCCCAAAAAGACACGATCAGCAGAGTCTACAGCTAAGCTGCCGGAATACCATGAGACGCCGTCACGGAGAGACAATGATGGCGAGATCATATGGCCGGCACCCAAGGACCAAATTGAAGCTGCAAGAGATTTCATTCGTGAATGGTATGTTCAATCATCGACTCTAAGTGAAAGGTCCAGAATTTGGCACCAAGTATTTCTCACATCTGCATCACAGTGTCGCTGCCTCCAAACCTACCCTCATCATTCCCGATAAGGACGCTGACGGTCTCACTTCTGGGGCCATACTGAGAAAGACCCTGACATTACTTGGCCTTGATCCTGAATTGATATCAGCTTATGTGATGAAGAAAGGTCTTAATGTTCACGACGAAGAATCGCGCAGGGACATGGCTTCGTACAAACCCTCATACATCTTTGTTCTTGACCAAGGATCACGAGAATCACCGCCTCTCATTGACGAACCCCATCGAGCTTTGGTAATCGACCACCATTATGCAGAAAAGAAGGACCACCCCGAAGGCGCCACTTTCGTTACGGCATGCGACAGTCCACCTGTGGCTACCAGCGCGTTGCTCACCTATCTGATCTGTCGCGACTTGCATCCTGACGTTGAAGAGGCGTGCGGCTGGCTATGCGCCATGGGCGTACATGGCGATCTGGGTAACAACATCAAGTGGGAGCCTCCATTTCCTGATTTCAAAGCCATGTTTAAAAAATACACAAAAAAAGCCATCAACGGTGCCGTATCTCTCATCAATGCTCCTCGACGAACCGCAGCCTATGATGTGCCTGGGGCATGGGAAGCCTTGGAAGCAGCCTCAGCTCCCATAGATATTTTACAGAACGAGACATTACGCGCAGCAAGAGAGGAAGTCAACGAGGAAGTTAGGCAACGAGCTCGGATACCACCCCAATTTTCATCAGACGGCAGAATCGCAGTGTTTCGTATCAATTCCCAGGCCCAAGTACACCCGGTTATTGCGACTCGCTGGGCTGGCCACTTGACTTCGCCCAGACTCGAGGTTATACTCGTAGCCAACCAAGGATACTTGCCAGGCATGGTCAACTTTTCATGCCGCATTCCGAAATGTGCCAGAGGTCGGGATCCCCCTGTCAACATCATCGAAATCCTTCGTCAAGAAGCGTCACGGGCGAAAGATCCAACGTTACGAAAACGTTTGGGAGAGTCTTTTGCCCGCGGACACAAAGAAGCAAGTGGTGGAATAGTTCCCACGGCCGAGTTCGAGGAGTTCATGGAAGTGCTAGAGGTCGGCAAGAAGGAACCCACGTCTCCAAGGCAATCGCAAAAGGGATCCAAAGAAGGATCTAAGAAGCAGGGAAATACCCTCTTGAATTATTTTGGAAAAGGCTAGAGACTCTTTGTGTGGAGAGTGAAACGGCGACACGGTTGAAGCTACTGATTGAGCTAATTTCCCAGGCATTAAAGTTTGTCTTTATTCGATAAGAACGCTGTAGTTGGAGTTGAAAGCTTTAGCATTCAGCCCCTGGTATTAGCGGTGTAACGTTGGAAGGTGTATCATTGGAGTAAAGGGTCTTGGAAGCCGTTTTTTTAATCGTATGTTTGCTTGGCCAATTATCGACTACCCTGTTGTTGTCCTGTAATTTCCTCATCAAGAAAAGCCCCTGCTTAACTTGTAGTGACGTAGACCTTGGCCATTTATCGACATGTACAACCCTCCCCTGCAGGTAATAGCTTGGCCCAGAGGAGCAAGTGGCTTACATCGCTGTTGAAGCTGAGCTACTTTAGCATACTCTGGCGATTGAGTGTCGACTAGAGGCATGATTAGAGTTGAAATGACCGTTATGCTTCGTACTAATTAATCGAGACCCCGATGGTCCGGAATAATCGTCTTTCAACGTTACGTTACTGGATAGAATAGCTTCACATTGGAACAAATGCCGCAACAAAAGTGTAGGTGGGGTAACATCTCTAAAGAAGCCAAGATCGTCGCGCCTAGGCCAACTACCCGATATTACCTCTCCCAATGCTATCAGTAAATTGACCAAGGAATAATTGTCGGGCCGCTGAACCTGGGAGTTGACGCTCAAGTACCGCCCTTTTAATACGTCTGTGATGCCCGGGCTGATGGTTGAGGGCTGAGATCAAGTTCTTCGCGTTCTTCGTTCATCCCCCCAACTTCTCACCTTTGTTCGTCTTGTCAACTTGAGCTTTCAACATGAAGTTCACCACTAATGTTGTTGTCACTGCCTTTTGGCTCACAAGCCTAGGCACTCCTTCTGTCGCTGTCCCGGCAAAGGGTCTCAAAGGCCCCGAGCTGAAGCATTGGCCCAAAGGCGCAGCAAAAGCGCTTAACAAGATGATTGCTGCGAATGCCAACCAGGGACAATATGCAGTCTTCGACATGGACAACACCAGTTATCAATTCGATCTTGAGGAGTCTCTTCTTCCCTTCCTCGAGAATAAGGGAGTTCTCACACGTGAAACCATGGACCCTTCTTTGAAGCTCGTTCCTTTCAAGGACACCAAGAAGCACAAGGAGTCGCTGTACAGTTACTACTTGCGACTTTGTGAGATTGAGGATGCAATCTGTTATCCTTGGGCGGCACAAATCTTCAGCGGATTCCCGCTACGTGAGCTCAAGGGCTACGTTGATGAGTTGATGGCCTACAACAAAACCATCCCCACCACTTATTTCGAGGAGGGCAAAGTCACAACCACTGAAGTTTCTCCTCCCAAGATCTTCGAGGGCCAAGTTGAGCTTTACAACCGCCTCATGGCCAATGGTATCCAGGTCTACGTTGTGAGCGCTGCTTCCGAGGAACTCGTGCGAATGGTCGCTTCGGACCCCAAGTACGGCTACAATGTTCCTCCCAAGAACGTCATCGGTGTCTCCCTCTTCCTCAAGACCAAGAAGGGCGAGATCACTACAGCTCGCAAGCAAATCGAAGACAAGGCCTACACTCAAAAGGTGCAAAAGCAGAACCTCGACGCTGAGATGACTCCCTGGCTCTGGGCCCCGGCTACATGGAAGGAGGGCAAGTGGGCAGCTATCCTCACCTACATCGATGAGTGGAAGAGACCTATCCTTGCTGGTGGTGACACTCCTGACAGCGATGGTCCCATGATCTTCCGTGGCGTTAATGTTGAGAGAGGCGGTATCCATCTTTGGGTTGACAGGAAGGATTCCTACAGAGAACAGATTGACGGAATGATCAAGGACTTCACCAAGGCTCAGAAGAAGGAAGGACTACCGGTGACTGCTAACAAGAACTGGGTGTTTGTGAAGCCTGCCGAACTTCACGATGCTTAAGAGGATTATAATTTAGCTAACGAAATCAACTTAATACTGAGTTCATCAACCCAACTTTATCATGGACCAGCAAATCAAGCTAACGTCGTCATGAGACTTTTATCAAACCTGATATAGTATAGAGCCATCCTGAGACTCGCCCGAACTCTATACTAACTTCAATAGAGAGTAACGTAGCAACACGAATAACAGTCCGAAAGATGACAGTAATAAAAAGCATCAAGTTTCATGAAATTAAAGATGGTAACTATACCGGAATCCACTAGTAGTCTGCCTGCCTTCGAAAAAAAAAAAAAAAAAAGCACTTTATTGAGGAGTATAGATAGATGATGAAAACGTGTTCAGTTGCTTTGCTTTGCTATCGTAATATGCAATATGTTTTGATATATATAGGTAAAGTACTGAATAGTCATTAAACTTATGCTAACAGCTGGTCTATACACACACTGGTGCGCTATTGGGCTTGGAAACTCCATTGCTTGGGTTTGTCTGTGAGCAACCGTTCGCAAAACCAAGCGCAGTGTCATCAACGGCCGAATTGAAAGCTGCTCCACAGTTGGGGTCGCTACAAAGGTTAGATCAGATCTTTTCTCCGGCCCAGCAAGACTTACCTAGCACCACCGCTGGCACTGTTGAAATAAGAGCAGATGTCGTGAGAGAAGCAATCCTGGGTATAGACATTGCCTACAGCGGTTCCACTGCAACCAGCACCACATCGTCCATTACAAGAGTAACTACCAAGTCAGTATCAGTGCAGAGAGGGATACAAGGTCAACAGAACTTACTCTCCAGACCCAGAAAGGTTGGGACCATAGTTGCTGCCGACAACACCAGTAAAGGTGCATCTCTTGCCAGCGCTGTTAGTCCAAGAGGCTGTGGCTGTCTGCCCAACGCGAAGACAAGTGATAGCTCGCTTCTCGAGTGTGGGAGAAGCAACAGACAGGCTGACAAGGACAAGGACAACGAGAGAACCAAGCATGATGGGCAATAGTTAGAGAAGAGAATACTGCTAGTTTGTGTTCTTTCACTATGGTTACTCATTCAAAAGTTCGTCTCTCTTATATAAAAATATAGTCACATTATCCACCCCAGTATGTAAGTCGTCATCGGAAGTCTGTCTAGAAGTGGTAAGTGGACGGAGTATATTTCGGAGATCCAACGGTTCGTCTGTTGTCACTAGGTCCAGAACACACTGCGATCGCTAGAGAACCATAGGAAAGACTCCTCCATGATGGCGACATATGTACCCCAGATTACGCTAGGCTGAATTTGAAACTGCTGGAGAGCTTTGTACGGGTATGCTAGCCAAGACTGATCTCGTGGCGGCTCGGGGTGAACTTGTCCGTACCCAGAAAGGGAAAGGATGTGTCAGCGTAAGTAATAATTCATTGTTTACTGTTTAACTATTGGTGATTGACAATATTCTGCGAATGGCACGGTTGTAGCCTGATAAAGGGAATATGCCTCTAGATCTCTGCACTTTATGTTCATGACCACTAGTGGTACGCCAATATGCCGAGACAAATTCTTCCTATCTCCAAACTAACTCCCTCTGTAACATTATCTTTAAAAGCTTCTTTATCCTATTATGTGAAGCTAGTTCCTGCACCCATACGAAATACGCAAATGCAAATGCAAAGGTAGAATTGACACAGAGAAAGCATTAGTCATCGCAGGTTGAAACAGCCTAACCGAATTAAGATGATGCTGACAGCGTCAATTCAGCTGTTGACAACTCATCTGATATTTGCGAAAAGCTATAATAGATTTTACTAAACACAACGCACTGAGAAACCTCCAAAATGCACAACTGGCACTCGCCTAATTGCGGGAGACCCGATGTAGTTATCTACGAAGGTCTCAGTCTTCCGGTTTGTATGGACTGTGGTGAGATGGCCCAGTCATTCGATGTGGGAAAAGATCACAAAAATGAGCTTGACATACCACACGGCCCTGTAAGGTCTGCTATGCAGTTGACCTGGCCACCGTCTGTGTCGTATTCTGACGAAGCTTATCTCTCTGACAAAGATAGATCACTTGGCAAGGCTTTAGAACTATACTTGGACCAAGTCTGTTGCGAGAACACAGCAGGCAATTCCCATTCCCTTCCCCCAGAATCCAGCGAATCATCCCAGGATCGAGCTTTGCTGGGAACACAACCTATCTATAAACCGCTTCGAGGCACAAAGATCCGCGTTTTAAAGCTACACAAAGGCAGTTTTGAGAGCCCTTTACATGGCAGTCTGGAAACTATCGACCTACATCGCGAGGAGCCCAAAACCGAGGAACCAAGTATACTACTAGTAGACCATGACCAGACTCATACGCCATATGAAGCGGTATCTTATACCTGGGCCACGATCTCCGGAAACCGTCAAAAGGATCATGCCATCTTCATCGGTAAACCATGGAGTATACTGCCAATCACAGAAAACTGTTTCGATGCACTGAGGAATTGTCGACTTGAAGACGAGGATCGATACTTATGGATCGACTCCATATGTATCAACCAGTCAGATGTTTCTGAAAGAACTCATCAAGTTGGACTCATGAAAGAGATCTATTCTGCAGCAAAGCGTGTGTTGATATATTTGAGCGTAGACTACGCTGGCGGTGACTCATCAGCTCTCAACGACGATCCAGAAATCCTGTGTCTTAACCCCTATTTTTCCCGTATATGGGTAGTCCAGGAAATAGGCTCGGCGAAAAAAGCGATCGTGCTATATAAACGGCAATCGATGGGTTGGGAGTTCTTCCATGCAAACCTGCAGAGATTAATGACCCGAAAATGGGTCCGGCACTTTGGTCGTCCCAGACAGATTGATGATGCGGATTCGTTCTTGGCGCTACTCGAGGATACTTGGGATTGTCATGCCACAGACCCAAGAGACAAGGTCTTTGCATTACTAGGACTATGGAAGTCATCCCTAGAGCCAGATTACACGCTATCACCACAAGCTGTGTATACTGGACTGGCCTCCAGCTTAGTGACAGACAAGGATACGAAGATAGCTGGAAGGGTCCTCGACATGGCCAGTCAGGGTCATGCAATGACTGGCCTGCCATCTTGGGTGCCCGATTTGAGCACCAAAACTCAGCAATTATACCGAAGAGTCTGGACAAAGACGTCCTTCTTTCACGCGGTTATTAGATCTGGCAGTCAGCCAAAGAGGCAAAAGTTTCGAGTTCACCGCGGTACCGGGTCTCTATGTGCTGTAGCCGCAGAGATCGACGTGTTGGCTCCATACCTATACAGTGGCTTTCGTGTGACAACTGCTGGAATGAGTACGGCAACAGTTGGGCAGATTCGGGTCTCTTTACCTCTCCACGTCGTATCTAGATGCGAGCCCACGGACCGTATTTTTGAAGTCCACGAGTATCAGTTTTTCCTGATTCTTCGAAAGAAGACTGATACTCACATTTACACGTTCATTGGGCTTTGTGATTATCAGGTTCTGGCCACTCTGACGACAACGCAGGTCGATGCGATCAAATACCTCAATGATTGGGCGTGGCTTCTCGACGGACAAAAAACATGGACATGGTCAAAATTGACAAATTGGGAGCAGACGCACCGATGCTGGCTGACTCTTAAGGAACAACGAAGACTAGAACGTCGAATCTGCCTTCGAAGAGTGATATACAAAGCGTGTTTCCTGAAGAAGGTTCGTGAACTGGTGGAGGCCGCACAGTATATCTTGAGCAACTGCAAAAGCGACGGGAACAAATTATCGGCATTTTTCAGTCGGAGGTGGACAATTATCTGTCGACAATGGCGAGTAGCAGATGATCTGCAAACGTCAGTTCAGCAAGAGCACAGGTCTAGGATCCGAAATCTTTTACGGGGATATAAGAGTTTGGAGCCATCACCTGAATCTCTCAAGACGACTCGCCTTGAGCCGTCTATGTGGTTACCTGTCTCCTCCCATTGGTTCCGGTGGGTGGAACACTATGAAAAGGATCGGTTGTATAGCTACTACCCACCCCTGGCTGCATGTGTAGCAAACAACATTCCTTTACCGCCTCTAAACTGGGTTGATACGCCTGAGAACCGGATGTCGTTATGTCTTGAGGCCGACCTCGAAACATCACTGCGGCAATTGCAATTCGTCGCGCATAATTACCTACTGAGCGCCCCAGAAACGACACAGAAAAGCCGATCGTACTCGCTTAACACAGTTCACGGCTACAACTTCAGAACTGATTACTGGGATGCATTTATGCGCTGGTTATCGAAACCATGGTCACCGAGGGTCTCTGTTCTCAGATCCGACTTGAACTTGGAAAGCCCATTGATCTGGGAGGCCAGGTCTGAAGAAGGACACCAGATATCTGTAGCTCAAAGACGGCTTGACGAGACGTTCGACAAACATCTAGCATTGATACCTGCGTCTGATGGGGGCGAGACGTTGTTTAATCATTTTTTCAAACTGATCTACAGAGAGCAGTTTGAACTTCTTTGGATGTTCGTTTTCCATAACCTTGATAGCATGAAGATGATTGTTGACGGATTCCCTCTTCTCAACATTGGCGCTGAGTTTGCACGGGTGTTCTGGTGGAGGTTCTATCGGAGTATCGGTAAGGTTTATCAGACCTGGGGAGGGCGGCTACCCACAGATGATGAGATCGAGCAGCAATGGGATAGTTGTCTTGATTGGCTGGCACAGGGAAGACCCCGACCTCGCGTGAGAGATCTTGATCCTCCTGAACTCGAACTTCGGCCAAGGTCGGCATGCAATGAAGTTCGGACTCATGGCCCTTGGCTGTCGGACTTTCTCTCAAAGCTAAAGTATAATGGGTTGTTTACCTCAACACAACAGCCAGGGACATTGGACAGAACTGAACACACATCCTCTGACCCAATAGGACGGCTTGAAGCAAGCTTTTCCAACGAACTATTTTCAGAAATTGTGCACTCAGAGATTCAGCGACGAAGGCTTCCGGAAAAGGTATTTGCTTTTATGTTTAGCGATACCCGCACACACCAAGAGCCGCCCGATTTAGGATACAGAATATTCGAAGCTATGGTTGCCAGCGAGCAGCCGCCTATGTCAATCATCAACATCCTTGAGGAATGGAGACGAGAAGAGGAGCAATGGAAAACAGTCGAGGCGTATGTGTCAGAGTCCGAATGGCACATGACCAGCTTGAAGTTGAAACTTTTGGGGGGTATTGCAGCAAATAAAGAAGAAAAAAGTGGCTTGGAAATTTATCGAGAAATTGTTATTGTGTGATGGAATTTGTCTATATATCATTTGAGTATCATTGTCTTGCGTTAGTCTATGTATGGAGAGGATATGACCATATATGCGCAGATCAGAATTCATTTTGCAAACGTTAGAGTATAACTCCTTTTATGGTGGATGTAACCAATTCTCAATTAGCAGAAAAGAATTACAGATAGAGAAGTCAATTCGAGTCTCACTTTTAGTGCTGGGGCTATCCACCCTTCTAGTTAAGGATTTCAGCCTATAATCTTGACACATAAAGCCACAACACTTACACAATAACAGCATCATAGTTCGCACTTCTAGGGCATCATGCATAGTTTCCTCATCGCAAAGTCACTCTCAACCTAAAGAGTCACATCGTGGTAAAAGGCAAACCTGTCAGAAACATTACAACCTATAGATCGACCATGGCATATCTATTGTCCCAGAGGGTGTCTCTTATGTCCACCAAATTCCATCCAGTTTTTTCTCCGTGTCAAAAACAACTTAGCCTCGACCCTCGTTATTATTCACTGTTCGCAGGACAACTATACACAGGCGGCTTTGAAGACTCAGAGATATTGGAAAAGTATCGCCCCGGAGGGTATCATCCACTGAAGTTGGGTGATGCATTGAAGGATGGGAGGTACAAAACCCTTCATAAGCTGGGCTGGGGTGGTCATGCTACTTTATGGGCCGCAAGGGATCGGAAGTACGACTGCTTTTAAGACGGAAACTAGAAAATGCCTTATTCTAATTATTTTCTAGAGATGGCCGTTACGTTGCAATCAAGATCCCGGAAGCCGATACCGAAGGGACAAACGAGCTCAAGATATTACAAGCACTGTCCGAGCTAAATAAAGATCATCCAGGGTCGTCTCGTATCAACCATTTACTAGACCACTTCACTCTTGTTGGTCCCAACGGCTCCCACAACTGTCTCGTACTCGAGATCTTGGGACCCAGTGTTGGAAATATCACGTATCCCTGCCGGCTTCCTTCTAGACTTGTGAAGATATTCGCTAAGCAGTCGCTTCAGGCGCTCGATTTCCTCTCAACCAACAACATTGCACATGGGGGTAAGGCATGCATTCCGAACGCCTTTCTATGATATTGACTCTTGATGTAGACTTTTACACTAAAAATGTTGCTGTAGCCATACCCGGTCTCGATTCTCTGAGTGAAGAAGATTTCATTGCTTGTCTGGGAGACATCGAGGTAGATGCCGTGACCAGAAAAGATGGGGGTCCATTGCCAGACAATGTACCGACTGAGGTCATCCGGCCAGCAACATTCCCCAGAAGAGAGGTTTTCCTATCTTGTCCATCAATCAAGATTATTGACTTTGGAGAAAGCTTCTTTGGCGACAGTCCGCCTATCAACTTGCAAACTGCTACCGCTATACGACCGCCAGAGGTTCTTTTTAACGATAGGGTGGATTGCCGAGTAGATCTATGGAGTGGCGGCTGCCTGGTAAGCACTTATATCGGAAACTCTAAAGTGTTTAAACTAACGGACGTGGATCTTTGAACTCGTAACTGGGCAAACTGCATTCGACCTATTGTCCAGAAATGCCCCAGACCACGTCAAGCAAATGTTGTTGTCTATTTGTGAAGAGCTGCCTCCAAGATGGCAGTGCAAATGGCATGAAATGCAAAAAGGGCAGTCTTTTGAAGATGAAGGCAGAGCACTACAGAACCGTTTAGAGCATGTTTATTTTGAAAGTGGCATAGTTCCAGAGTTTACTAAGGAGGAAATCGAGGTGATAGGCGGTGCGATCTCGCAAATGATGAGGCTTGAGCCTAATCTTAGAGCCACGGCAGGCGAGATCCTTGCGCAGGATTGGTTGCAGTGACGATTGACGGGTGACCAGATGATTGTATACGAGGTGGACGGAGATCTTCTTGGAAATGTTAGTGGAGATATAAGGTTAATGATAGGGTGAATCTGGACAGTTGATAACAGTTTCAACAGGAAAGTTTGACTGATGACCATAGAATGACCAGCTCCTCATGGACTCAAGTACAGATGAAGAATATGGCATGCAGAACTATAGTATTACTCTTGGCTCCCCAATCCCACTGCAGACGTGGACTCAGCAACGTATGCAAATCCAACTCAGACTTGTTGGCGCTGATCAGCGTACTGTCAAATCGTGCTCTAGCTGCGCTTATTCAAGCCGGTTCAACTCAAATCCATCTCCCCAAGTTGCTCACAAACAACACTAGGAGATATCATGTAATGTGAGCCAGAACTTGTGCCGTGCCGGCGATCTTGCGTCCAATGCAGACGCGTCACTTTTGTGGAATTATTTTTAGGTTCAAAGCCGAATTAGAAGCCGTCATGTACGTTGGGCGATCAATCTCTCAGCTTCTAGCAAACATGTTGATCATGGCCATTCGCGGTAATAAGCTCAGCTGAGTTCTCCACTTTCTTGTGATTGAGTTTGAGAATGTCGATAGTCGGACGGGAGACAGATCTACTAAGTTAGGGCCAGATGTCGGGGATTAACAAGGGTGAGGCCCGAGAGCTGAAATATGAAGACAACGTGTCGTACTATGGTAAGCTGGCCAACATTTCATGTTACTATCATGTGACGACTGTCAAGATCGACAGGCCGGCCAATTAGTGCATAAGAGAAGACAATACTTTAGGGAAGTTTTCTGAAGGATAACATCACAATAACAGCATCATAATCAGATTCTTACAACATAGAGCAGACAATACAGATGTAGTTTCGTTCTTTAAAGTGAAGGAGGTGCAGTAGTCTTGTTGCTTCTTTATCATGTCTCACCTTTGCTCAGCCTCCCAGAAAACCCCTCTGCAGCCCTGAACCGGATCAGGCATTTGAGTTTATCGATACCATAATGGTTTCAGTTTTGTCCCGCCCTTCCTGGAGTGCAAACGGCAACCGCACTAGTGTTGCATGTGGATGTAGATCGTGAACTTCTACTGCGATTTTGTCAGACTATGTGTGAATAATGCAGATCATGAACTGTTATTGCGGTTTGTCTAAAGTATCGACGAGCTTGAGGATGTAGATCGTCCGAAATTCATCGGCAGTCGAGGAGATAGGGTGATAATACGAGTGATTTAACATAGATATATTGTGGTCGTAGAGAGGTTGTGGTGATAGGGGAAAGGTATAAGTATGGCAACATGCCCAGGCTATTTGGACCAACTCACTTCACACAAAAACAGCTTCTTCAATACTATTACCAACATCCTCATCCATCACTCAACATGTCTTTTCCCCGTCGCTTCTCCATTACCATCGATGGCAAGCCCGTTGCCATGCCCAAGTCGAACCCCGAGGAACGGCCCCAGGCGCACGTTGCCGATATGGGCGATCGGCCTGCAGTCTTCGAGATTCAGGACGAACACCTCGTCTGCGGTCCCTTGGTCATGGGACGTCAATACATGGAGGACCGCAGTTTAATGCCCAAGCGTGTCATATGGTGCAACAGAGAAGAGATGGAGTCTATGCAACCTGTCCAAATTGAGAACAAGGGCAGTGGTCCTGAAATCAGCTTCAATGGTACGTTGATTTCCTTATTTGTAATGGAAGACCATTCTTACATTTTGTGATCGTAGGCGGGAAACTGGCGTACATAAATGGCCAGCTTGTGAGCCCAATCATACCAGGTATGTGTTGATATCAACAAAGGTATTACGGTCCATTAACAGACAATGCACAGACATGATGGAGGAACAGAGAGTTGAAATCCGACCCGCGTTTGATTAAGGCCGCAGGGCTAAAGGATGCCAAGTTGATGGAGATGTCAGTGGATTCGAAGTATCCTGTAACGTTATCGTTTGTATTTGAAGCATCCTGTCTTGGCAGATCAGAGATACAATATAATCTTGAACCATAACTCATGTCCCGTGCGAACCTCTACGAATAAGTGCTGCAATAGTTAGCCTTTCTCTTACATACGACCATACCTACCAGAAAATACGGGATCCCGTCTGCTCTCCCATAGTCAAGCTGGTAAGGGGCGGATTAGTAGTTGGGTCGGTGACGACCAGCGAATCCCCGCTGTTGTATGTATGTCCTCTTTTTGTCATTTAGTGTGGCACTCTAATTTTATTATCCATTCTCTCTTCATTTTGCTTTCAACTGACGTCTAATCGCGCGCTAGAGAGAGACAGTTCTCAATGCTAAAGTCTACTGTTCAACTGCCGTGCCCCGCCTATCTCCGTGAAAGAAGCAAGTAACACCGCGTATAACAATACTGCTAGTCTCTTAATGGAAAGATCTCAAGTCACGATCATCCACGTCTCAACATCTACGACGTCAATCCCACTGGCCTTACGAGCGCATCGACGAGAAGTAAGCCTGTAATACAATACTCACAATGGCCATTATTGCGTCCCCGGATGCTGTTCCTGCTTATCTCCAGCTATATCCATCCATTGAGTCGCATTTCAGCGCCACGCCTCAATCAACTGCATCGTCTCAGGCGCCAACAGGTCCTCCCGCCCCTCAATGGGACGCAGCAGATGTCCCTTCTTGGCTGAGAAACCACATGCTGTCCTGGAAGATCGAGCCGACTGCAACGCGAGCTCGCGCGTGAATGTTGGAAGGCTTTGACCACCTCCAGGGAAACAAGTTCGACCTTCCCAGTCACCTGGAAGGAATTGAGGAGGAACTTGGTCAAGAGTGGGCGAAGCAGAATAAAGCGGCACCAAAGAAACCTGCTGCAGGAACCAAGAGGAAGACAGACACTGCTGCCAAGTCGCCTGCAAGCAAGAGGACCAAAGGGGCTACGCCAATCAAGTCTGAGGGAACGTCAGAAATTGCAATGCCGCCCGCTCCCCCTCCAAAGCCTCTTGGGAACCTCAAAGGAAAGTACACGATCGAAACGGGCTTCACTTGCTGCGAAGGGCACACAGACCCTGCACATGACACTTTGTGCAGTATTGTACTGTCACCAGGAGATGGTGAGACTATGCGAGGTCATTTCAACGTGGGTCAGCTTCTGGGCTATAGAATCTTCATGTTCTTCGAGAAGCGTCCGACTGAGGCATCCTCCTGAAAGGTCTGGTTTCGCTGGAGAAGCACCAAGTCGTACGATGGTTTCAAGAAATACAGAGGTGACAACAATCATGGATGGGTCAAGTTTCTTGGCGATGGCCAGATTGAGGTGTGGTTTGACAAGCTCAGAGTTCATCTCGATGCGCAGAAGGGGAGGGGTTTGGGTGAGAACAGAAAACACGAGATGGCTGTATTTTGGGAGGATTGGCATGATTATGATGACAAAGGAATGGATCTTTTGGACACTTCGAGTTTATCCGGACTGGTAGTCTTTAATTCCGCGTGGTTTGCGTTGAGCTATGGGTTTCACTCTTTTGGACGTTTGGACCTGAGACAAGTGTAGAGCGGAGTTTTTGTTTTCATCTATATTTGTGCTTTATTCTTAGTATAACAGGGAAATTGATCACAGTTGCTCGACTCTTCACCTCTAGTAACATGCCCGCTTTTGTGCAATAGTCGACGTAGCCTTCCTCGTAATCACACCATGTAGACGAAATATCGGTGAGTGCTTCGCTTTCAAGCTGTACCAACCGCTTCCCATCACACATTCACTAGAGGTTCTACAGTAACACCATTCTTTTACGTGTTTAACCAGTATAGATGACTTACAACAATATCTTCGATGTTTCACCTCGGGCCGATTAGTTCATTGTTCTTGACCGAGTCTGCGTCACGATCCCATTTATGTCCTGAGGTGACACTATCCTGTATCCGTTTCGAGAGTCCTATGTGAAGCACTTGGAACACCAATGGATGACAAGTGAAACTCTAGAAAATGATTGTCTGGCAAGCTATTTTGAGCCGCGTGAATCACATTGTCACTCGCACTATAAAAGGTCGCCGAGAAGCGGCAATCTTCCACACTCTCCCAAACTTACACATCCAAACAATTCAACAAACTGCCAATACAACGATATCAACGCAACTCTACCAACCTTTAAAACTCTTTCGATTTTACTTGACCACTTTTATCACCCTTCAACATGTCTAGCCTTCCCCACCGTTTCACCATCCTCGTCGATGGCAAGCACATCGCTAAGCCCGAGCAAAAGAACGAGGAGATGTTCCAGGCCCAATCTGGTGACGAGCCCGCCATCTTTGAAATCAAGGAGGAGCGCCTTGTCAGCGGCGACTTCACTCTGGGCCGCTGGGTTGTTGAGAACAAGAGCCTCCAGCCCAAGCCTATCATGTGGCGCAAGAACGAGGAGGCTGCCCGAGAGCTGCAGCCCGTGGCTGTCAAGGAGGGCGCCAATGGTCCTGAAATTAGCTTCTCCGGTTAGTATTTACCCTTCGTATACCTGATGTAGCCTTTGCTGATAGTTTGATCGATAGATGCTCCCGGCATTGCCATCCATGACGGCAAGCTCTTCGCACCTTTGGTTCAGGGTAAGTCTAATTCTACTTGACGGTCTAGTCATCATCAACTAACGGTAGGATCATAGATGAATGCCAGTCGGTGGAGATTCGTGCCAGTGATGAATAAGACGGATAAGGATTCGCAGATCTACTAGGAGGGACGGTCGTTACGATGAATGGATAAATCAGTTTACATGGCGGCCTTATGTATCATGAGGTCCGCATAATTCAGAAACTCCATAGTATCAATAAAACTTAGCTAGAAATATTCAAGTTGTGCCGTGTGACCAATGTGAATCAACAACAGGTGAAATGAGCAAGCGTAAACTTGTCACCCAATTTTGTCAGCTGACCGCATAATGGCGAACGAACAGATATCACACGTAGAAGAAAACTCGTATTCTCGGGTGTCACTTCTGAAAAGCCGGACAAATTAAAACCCTTCGCTTCATTGGAAAGCTTGAACCCGACGCTCTGAGCAATGTTCTTCGCTAAGTGCCGTGGCTTGTCATCCGTCTCCCTCCGCTTGCTATCGGGGAGGCGGTATCAAAGGCGCTCTGTTATCACAAATGAGTCGGGGTGCTGTTGAGAATGGAGCAAGGATTGCCATTAGACTACAGGTTGTAAGATCTCACAGGAGGCGAAGTAACGCTACTAAGGTCAAAGGTCATCGAGGACGACCAATGACAACTTTACACGAAGTCGCCATGCTCTTCTAACATCATGTTTTCAAATCCCGTGATAAGGCTGTATCTTTCTGGCCGACAAGAGGATTAACAGTCAAGCGATCAACAACTCTCAAAGGCTGTCGTAGTAATGAGTTAAATTAACTTTGCGGAAGCAATACAACTCATGTACGCTTTGACTTGATGAAGACTTTCATTGTCATGAAGCAGAACCAACAGAAAGCGAGTCAGCACGGCCCGGCGCTGTTACGAAGGAGGTTGCACGTCCCTGAACATGAACATGGCTGATGGAGACATGGTATATCTCGGCAAGAGGCAGGATAAACGGGGACAATGGCTGACATCTTTTTTGCCTCAACGGGAAGAAATGCTAATCCACAATGCCATCCTTGACATGGTCTATTTGTTTATCATCATTCGAAATGGTTGCTGCTTTAACCGGACCTAATTCTAGACCCCTGTATGAGTTCCTATCCTACTGTACCAACAGGTGGAGTGGAGTCATGCAGTCGTATTCTAATCCAGCAATTGGGAACGGCAGAGCAACCCCCTGCTTCTGCAACGTTCTTGTTGGTAGGTGTCTTGAACACCTTGAGCCAACGGGTTGACCCATAGTTTATCCTAGACAATCTTCATATGATTGGTGTGCTGTCATTCGGCTGTGCATGTAAAGACCGCAGGCATTGAGATACCTGCATACACCTGCCGACTCTGCAGACTTCTTTATGGGGTTTGGGGCACAGCTTCACACCGTCTATTAGTAAATTGCCGACTTCCTAAACAGTATGCGAATGGCCTCAACATAGAACATTAAAAGGCGTCATAAGGTCTAACAGCGCTGTCCTGTGCGCAACAAGGGCACTACACCACAAGGTATCTTGTTAAGCGAACAAATGACGCGAGAAATCCAAAAACCGTTCAGCCCTCGGCGGGACCTAGCTTCTTTGAGGAAAGATTGTCAAGGAATAAAGTCAATTTTGCATTAGTCTTGGTCTGTCCGCAAGAGTTGGTTTGAGTTGGATCTTACGATGATTATTTACCTCACCATGTGGCCCGGGCCGTTCCAAGCAGGCCCGTTGACACTATTTTCCTGTGTCACAGACGTGCGGGAGACAGATCCGGAACACTTGTGGATATGCTCTTCCGCAGTTTCTTCATAGCATCGGAAATCATGTCTGCAGGTACAGTTCCACTTCCCCTGCCGAGCGATTGTGTGCACCGCGACAGCATAATACTTACGGCTGAAAGATGAGGCATATGTTTGATTAGTCGAAGGATCATAAGCTTCACCTGACAGCTGTACTGTCACATCATGTTCATTAATGTACATCCTCCTCCGAGACTAGAGCTGTATCCCACTTTGACAGTATCCACAGATCGGCTCCTTCAATGTTGTAGCAAATTGGTGGAGTTGTACGTAGCGAGCCAGTGTGATATCCGTGATATCCATACCAAATCCTAGACCCCGGGATATCCGAACGGTTTGCCTACCGCGGTTGGGAGAAATACTAATTAGTGCAGCACATGCACCGCAGTGGGTTAGGACTCATCATGTCACGTCCTAGGATAATCCAACCAGGACATGAATGTACTGTCCGGTTCTCACAAGCATACCCTGGTATGAAGTAGTTAGTGGGGTAGGCTAGGAGCTGCAGGCAATGGACCCGGAAACCGGGATGGTGTTTCCATGTTCGTAGTGGTTCGTGTGCTGATGCGGTTCTTGCGCTTGTCGCAATACTGCACCGAACTTATCTCTCCGGGTGTTGGTTGTAATCATATATAGGCCATATCACTGTCCATGTCTGTATTTCTAGTACTGGAGCTCATGAACCACGCTTTCTCATGTGAGTTATCTCAGATCTCACAGCTCTTTGACTTTACACATTCAACATATTTGTTCCTTTCAGTTCACCCTGAATCATAAAATGCCTTCACAAATTCCACCATGGCGGGAACCTATTGCTATCGTCAGCATGGCCTGTCGTCTTCCAGGCGGCATCGATAAACCATTGGACCTCTGGGAGCATGTTCGAGCAGGCCGTTCATCAGCAACTCCTATACCCAAAGATCGATTTAATACCGAGAACTTTCTGTCCATGGACCCTAACAAGAAGGGAGAACAAGCTTTCAGAGGTGCTCACTTTGTGAAGGGGGACATCAAGCAGTTTGATCACAAGTTCTTCGGTATAAGCAAAGATACGGCAACAGCCATGGATCCTCAGCAGAAACAGTTGCTTGAGGTTGTTTATGAATGCCTCGAGTCAGCCAATATCTCTATGGAGACAATATCCAAGTCCAAGATTGGCTGTTACTGTGCCATGTTCGTGAGTGACTACCACGACATGCTGATGCAGGACCCTGAGTATCTTCCCACTTTCATCGCCATTGGAACGACACGTACTATGCTTGCAAACCGTATCAGTCATGCACTCGACCTTGGTGGTCCTAGGTATGTTTGAACGAACGAAAAGCTAGTTTATCAATACTCTGACATCTGCTATACAGTGTTACCATCGATACAGCCTGTTCAGGGTCCCTAGTTGCTTTACATCTTGCTTGCCAGGCCCTTCAAGCTGGAGAGTGCGACGGTGCTGTAATTGGCGCATCGAACTTATTCCTGAGTCCTGACTATGCGCTGTCTCTCACACGGCTCGGTGCTATAGCAGCGGATGGGCAGTGTAAGACATTTGACGCCACTGCAAATGGTTACGGCCGTGGCGAAGGAACCAATGCTGTGTACATCAAGCGACTCAGCGATGCTATTAAGGACGGAGACAATATCAGAGCCGTTATCAGGGGTACCTCTTCCAACAGGTAAATTTACTCTTTGCTCCAATAAGGCTGGCACCACTGACAATATTAGCTCCGGTGCTACCCCAGCAATTACAGAACCCTCAGGGCGAGCTCAGAGAGATACCATCCTACAGGCTTATGCTCAAGCTGGAATTGATAATTTCAGCGAGACCGGATACTTCGAGTGCCACGGAACTGGCACACCAGTTGGCGATTGTATAGAGCTTGGGGCTGTGGGCGAAGTCTTTAGTGCTAGCCACGCATCTCAAGACGCGCTTTGGGTCGGATCTGTAAGTTGCATTTCCATTCATCCCTTCAAGTCTACCGATCCTTGGGTGTGAGAAACTGACTAGAGAGCAGACAAAACCAAACGTAGGACATTCAGAAGCGGCAAGCGGCTTGAGCAGTCTCATGAAAGTGGTGTTGGCTTTGGAAAAGGGAGAAATCCCTCCCAATACCAACTACAAGACACCAAATCCCAAGAGTATGAATACGAATGGTTTCCAAAGTTGTTTGCATAGTAGCTGACTATATTTTCTTTAGTTGACTTCGATGGCTGGAGAGTCCGTGTACCCACGAGCCCACACCCATGGCCTTCCAAATCCATAAGACGAGCAAGTGTCAACTCTCTTGGTATTGGCGGTTCAACTGCTCATGCCGTCATTGAGTATTATGAGCCGCCCAAGATTAGTGATAGTTCTATCAATGGTTTGAACGGAACCAATGGAGTCAATGGCACCTACGCCATCACTAGTACCAATGGTACTAACGGCCATCACGAAGAGCGGCAAGCCAATAAACCCTCCTTCCTCGTGTTTACATCCGGAGCGTCTCGTGACTCGCGAGAAACAAACACCTCCAACCTTCTGGACTTCCTTAAAAGCAACGAGGAATGCCGTGAGTTGACTGGCCCTCTCATCACGGCGCTGAATGCTCGCAGTCAAATTCACATCAGGCCATGGAAGTCGTTCGTCGTCGCCCAAACTGTCGGTGACCTGATCCAGCAGCTGGAGGGCAAGGCAGTGAAGTCCAATCAAACACCAGCTAGTGGTAATGAGCCTGATATCCTCTTCACATTCACCGGCCAAGGCGCCACATGGTCACAGATGGGTAAACGTCTGCTCGAGACGTTCCCCGTAGCCCGCAATACTTTGTACCAGCTCGATGATATTATTAGAGAGCTTTCATCGTCACAAAAGTCTACATGGTCCTTGACAGGTACGTTGGATCATAAATGATCGAAGTTTTCATATGCTGATTACTGACTTTTCGCAGACAAGCTTACTGCTGAGCTCACCCCAGATCAGATCAATGCGCCAACACTCGCCCACCCTCTATCTCTTGCGGTACAGATTGCTCTTGTCGACGTTCTTTCCAGTTGGGGTGTGCTTCCAGATGGTGTCGTTGGTCACTCTGGTGGAGAGACAGCCGCTGCGTATGCTTGTGGTGCTCTCACAGCCAAGGAAGCCATCACAGTCGCTTATTATCGCGGAATAGCCTGTGAGAACGCCCCGTCGGGTTCTATGCTCGCTGTGAGAAGTGATCCCGAGGCAAAGGAGCTGAAGGATGCCCTGGAACTCAACGGCGTGCAGATTGCTTGCTTCAACGGTCCCCAGAATCTCACCCTTGCGGGACCCAGTGAAGGAATCAAGAATGTGGCCGCCGAGTTGAACATTCACGGTATTGTTTCGAGGGCTGTTGCTGTTACTAGGGCTTATCACACCCGGTCCATGAAGGCTGTGGTCGACGACTACGTCGGACGCCTTCGTAGTGTCCTCCACCCCAAGGCAGGACGGGTCCCGATGTACTCGTCTGTTACTGGCCGTCAGTTGGAGGGTACTGAAGTTGGCGCCGATTACTGGGGAGCGAACCTTGTGTCTCCCGTCCTTTACACTGAAGCAGTCAAGTTGGCCATGACTCAGGCAGACCGTAAGTTCGGGTTGTGCGTTGAGATTGGCCCTCATTCACTGCTCTCGCGACCAACATCTGAGATTGTCAAGACTCTTCCTGATGCGCCTCAGCTGCCCTACTTTTCAACTATGCTACGAAACGCAGACACAAACCAGCAGCTCATGAGTCTTGCTGGAGATTTGGTTCTCAATAACAAGCGGCTGAATCTGGACCAAGTGAATAAGGCCAGCTTATTCAAGAGCGGCAAGCCGACTCGTCTTCCCAACCATATCCAGGACAATCTTCCTGCTTATGCTTGGGACTACTCTTCTACACCGTGGACTGAGCCACGTAACAGCTCTGACTGGCGTTTCCGAAAAGCGCCACGACACGAGATTTTGGGCACTCGTTGCCGAGGTGCGAATCCTTCTGCACCTACTTGGAGAAACAAGGTGTCGATAGAAGATGCGCCTTGGCTCGTTGATCATCAGGTACGCATGGCATTTACTCATTCTGATGCAATACTAACTCATGATAGGTCAACGGCATTGTCACCCTGTCCTTCACCACTGGTATCGCAATGGTCGTGGAGGCTATGATGCAGGTACAAGAAGAGTCCAAAGAAATTGACTGGGCAAATTATTCGTTTGAACTGGAAGACTTTGTCTTTTCCAACTCCATCATCCTTCCTGACGAAAGCGCAATCGATCTATTCCTCACTCTGATTCCACGCAACGACAATGCCAGATCTGAAGAGACATGGTACGACTTTACCATTTCTTCACTCAGAGGTGACGTTGACATCCGCCATTGCCATGGAAAGGCTGCGGTCTTGGAAGGTGAGTAGGAAATAAGAACATGGTAAACAGAAGCTAACGGCGTTAAACAGGAAATGACGGTGCCTCTTCCCAATCCAGAACCTCCTGGCATCATATGCCACTCCAAGTACCGCTCAAGAGCTACTACAAGACTTTGGAAAGAGTCGGTTATGGCTACGGTCCCAAGTTTCAGCTTCTCTCAGAAGTCCGGGTTCGGCCGGGTCTCTCAGCCTGTGCTGCCAAGATCGATATGGCATCAACGGGCCAATCGCCAGTTCGTGGCCAGCGATATCTTTTGCATCCTGCCATGATGGATGCAGCTCTGCAGACACCCGCATTGGCCAATCGATCTGGGCACTTCCAGGAGATCGACACCCTACTTTTGCCATCCCGCATGAAAAAGATCTCTATCCGTATGCCCGCCGACAATACAGATATCGCGGCATGCACTACCAATACATCGCCTGTTGGTTTCAGTCGAATCCAAGGCACTGTCCAGTGTTTTGACGCGCTGTCAAAGCCCTTTTTCGTCGTCGAGGGTTTGCAAATGGACAGAGCTACTGGTGAAGACCAGACCACCCTCCCTTGGCTGCGACTTAACTGGAAGCCTGATATCGGTGACATTTCTCACACTGGCCCCATGACCAACTCTATTCAGATCAGGAGTCTTCCAGCAGAGAAGAAGCTTGTGAACCTGGAAGACTTGGTGAAGGAGCTCATACCCCTCATTGTTGAGAATGGCATCGAGAAAGGTGAGAACTTGGCTCCTCATCTGCAATCGTACCATACCTGGTTGCTCGAACAGGCTGAGTTGCACAAGGAAAAGCTCGTCGCACGTCATAAGCAGAATGGATTCGCCACAGTCCAAGAAGCGATCCGTAAGGTCGTCGCAAACTCGGGGATATCCCAGACTGTTGACGCTTCCATTGTGTCACAACTAGCCATCAACATGGCAAGGATCTTCCGTGGAGAAGTCGAAGCGCTTGCAGTTTGGCTAGAGAACGATCTGCTCTACAGATTTTACGAAGAGAGCATCTTCACGACAAGCATGAATCAGAAGCTCCGCTCTGTCGCCGAGCTCTTGGCACACAAAAATCCCAACATGAAAGTTTTGGAGATTGGAGCTGGAACTGGTGGTGCAACGACTGAGTTACTCCATGGTTTCCATAAAGCTGGAGGGCCGAATTCTTACCAATCGTTTACCTTCACAGACATCTCAGCCGGTTTCTTTGACAAAGCAAAGAAGAAGTTTGCAGCTTGGGATAGAATGGACTACAAGACTCTTGATATCGAGAAGGACATTTCTGAGCAAGGATTTGGCTCAGAGAAGTACGATCTCGTGGTTGCAGCCAACGTAGGTTCTTGATATATATCATCGCATATGATACCGATTACTGATTACTCTCTTAGGTTCTGCATGCAACTGCCGACTTGCCGTTTGCCATGAAGAACATTCGATCATTGCTACGCGATGATGGATACCTCCTGGTTGGTGAACTGTCGGAGGGTATGTAACCATGATCCACCATATGAAGCACATGATGAACTGACATTCGACCCTGTAGACCTCACTTCCGCCAATTTCCTTTGGGTACGTACTTCCGAGCTTCTTTTGGGTTCGACGACTAATCGTTCTTTAGGGACCTTTGACTGGTTGGTGGCTACGTCCTCGATCTCCAGGTCGTTCTGGTCCTGGTCTCTCCATGGACGAATGGCGAGATGAACTTACTGCAGATTTCGATAGTGTTGTCGAGATTGAGTCTAAACGTGATAAGACTGCTACCGACCAAATCTCAAGCACTATCGTGATGACAGCCAGAGCAAAGCCAGCCGAGTACACTCCACCCGAGCCACTTTCTGAACAGAAAGTACATATCACTGGAGTTGGCACCGACTCATCTACTCGCCACCAGGTTGAGAGCCGCCTCTCCAATCGCGGTATCTCTGCAACATCGGGGCGACTAGAAGACCTCTCTTCGCGAGAATGGTCGGGAGAATGGCTCATCATTATGGATGAGTCTGAAGGAAGTTTCCTTGCCTCTCTTGATCCACAGCAGTTGGAGGCTTTGAAGTCATGGCTTACGAAGCCTATCAAGTGTATCTGGGTCACCCGCAAGGTATACCTCGACCCGCAAAACACAACGGGAGGTCTGGTAACAGGTTTTGCGAGAACTCTCAGAGGGGAGAATAGCCAGTTAGAGCTATACACACTGGACTTGAGCAGCGAGGGCGACGATGCAGCCAACATCATTTGCCACGTTTTGGAGCGAGCCCACTACTCCCATCGCGATCCGATCTCCAGGTTGGACTACGAAGTGGCTGAGAAGGACGGACAGCTCTGGACATGCAGGCTCGTGAAAGATTCTTGCCTGGAAGATTCTTTTGGCCCTGCTCGAAAGATGGAGTTACCTGCTCGACAGGTGGTAGAGAGCCTTCATCGCTTGGTCGTGGGAGAACCAGGAATCTTGGAGAGTTTGACCATGGCTCAATATGATGGACACTCTACATTACCGGATGGACATGTTCTCGTTGAGGTCAAGGCTGTAGGCCTTGATGAACGGGTAAGTACATTGGGCTGCCTTGATATATCGTTCATAGTTGACTAACTTTGATATAGGATGGTCGAATCGCTCAAGGTTCACTTCAGGCGATGGAATTTGGCCGCGAATGCTCTGGTCTAATCAAGAGCTGCGCTGCTGATGTCACATCACTCAGACCAGGAGATCGTGTCGTTGTCATCGGCCAGGGAACTTTTACCACCCAATACATGGCTCCTGGAGCTTGTTGTGTCAAGATTCCCGGCTGGCTTTCATTCGAGGTAAGTTTATCACACAGCATGCACACAAAGTTTGGTAAGAGCGTAAGCTAACGTCGGTCTAAGGATGCGGCTGCGATCCCAGCAAGCTTTGTTACTGCGTTGTATGCGTTGACAACACCTGCTAGAGTCTCGATAGGTCAGGTATGTATATCCCATTCATCCAAGACTCGAGTCGTATGTGTATTGACCAGTGCAGAAAATCCTTATTGCCAACGCCACTTCGACTCAAGGCATTGCTTTGATCAAGATGGCCAAGGCGCTCAAGCTCGATGTACACGCCACTTTAAGTGAAGGTGACAAGTCTCTTCTCACCAAGCACGGCGTCTCTGCATCCAAGATATTTACTGTCGGGCATTCCAGCACTTCTCGTGCCACCAGTGGTCAAACGTACAAACTTGTGCTGAACACTCGATCCGGTCAATATGGAAGCTTTTCTCATTTGATCGCGAACCGTGGAACGTATGTCGAAATCGGTTCAGGTGAAACACATGACGATGAGAGTGTTCTTCGACCTAATAAGAATGTCATGTTTGCTTCTATTGATCTCACGGATGCGTACCATGAAAGCGAAGAGGACCTTGGAGAGTAAGTTTTCTTTCAGTCTTTCTATTTCAACTATTCAATAACTAATATCATATTCAATAGGCTGCTAGACCAAGTGATGGATATGGTTGAGAGGCGAGTCCTCGACACTGATCTGTCGGCTAGTGTTTCCAACCTACAGTCACTACAATTCGCCTTTTCTACAATCGCAGAAGGCAATTTACAGAAGCAGGTCATCTCACTGTCAGACGTCGATGATGGGCAATTAATCAAGGCATGTAGTCTTGCTCCGCTTCGTGGGACATTCGCTAACTTATACCTCGTACAGACACGACCCAAGACTTCTGGTTTCGATCCCCGAAAGACCTACATCATTACAGGTGGTCTTGGTGGATTGGGTCGCGCAATCGCAGTCTGGATGGCTAGCTACGGTGCCCGCAACCTCATTCTCGCCACCAGCTCAGTTGCGAAGGCCTCTCAATCCGGTGATTTGCTGCAACAGCTATCATCTTACGGATGCAATGCCAGAGTTGAGGTCTGTGACGTGGGCAACTCTTCAGCTGTTGAACGGCTGATCTCTAGCATCGAAATTCCTGTTGGAGGAGTCATCCATTCAGCATTGAGACTAAGTGTGAGTTTCTTAAATACTAGCCGTCCTCATTTGTATGCGTCTAACTAGCTTTCCAGGACCGATTCTTTGAGGACATCACTGTGGAAGACTTCGATGCAGTGTTCAATCCAAAGGTCAATGGTGCCCTAAACCTTCATAACTGCCTCCAAGGTCAGAAGCTCGACTTTTTCGTCATGCTTAGTTCCGGCTGTGGCGTCCTGGGCAATGAGGGTCAATCCAACTACTCGGCAAGCAGTACTTTCCTTGACACGTTTGCCCGATACCGTCAAAGCCTCGGTCTTCCGGCCTCGTCTATTGATCTCGGCTTTGTGGAGGATGTTGGAAACATCAGCGAGCGTCCTGAGATCCAGGCTTCCTTGCTGTCTCGCGGTCTGAGGCCCATTACTGTACGCGATGTTCTCCGCGTAGTCGAAGGCGCTATTGCTTCTGGTACACCAAAGCAGCTCAACACATCCGAGGAGTCTGCTTATGACAACTTCTCCCAAAGTCAGATCGTGCTCAGCTTTGGTATGATCGACAAGGCAACGGCAGAATGGCAGTCTTGGGCCAAGGACGCAAAGTTTGGCTTGCTACGTTCAAAGGTTACTGACAACGCGGCAAGTGATGCTGATGCGGGAAGTGGAGAGAGCGCAGTCCAGACAGCCGTCAAGGCATTCCGAAACACTCTTGGTCGATTGGGCGATGCACCTGAGGGCAAGGAAGCTGCTTTGCAACCCGTCGTCTGCGCTGCTCTCGTTGCCAAGCTAGCGCAGGTACTGTCAATCAAGGTTGGCGAAATCCAGCCCACAAGGTCAGCAATCCAGTATGGAATGGATTCACTCATTGCTATTGAGGTTAGGTCTTGGGCGAGATACGCTTTTCAGATCGATCTCCCTATCAACGATTTGACGAACCCATACAGTATTCTGGACTTGGCGGCTAGAGTTTCACGAATGATTGTGTAAGACAATGTTTCTTTTTTTTCCGGGTCTTGGAGTTTGCGATGGATCATGGCTTTGGATTTTTGTAGTTCACAAATTTGGTATTTAGGTATAGGTAGTCTTAGGAAGCTCTTGTTCACGTCAAATGGATTATACATAGATCCCGCCCATTGAAGATCGTTCAGTCTTCCCGTGACCTCACCACAAGTCTATTTATGTACTCCACAGCCAATGTAGTTCCCATTACATCCAAAGTATCGCGACTCATGCACCGTGACCCATTGTGAATATCCAGGCCTAACCGTGGCCGTTTCCAAAGTCCTTTCCGGGATAATGTTTAAAGTGGTGTGTCCCCTAGAAAGGGAAGCGGAGTGCCCGATCGGCTAGCCTGTGGAAGAGAAGATTCGGATCTAGAAGCTGTGGCTGAGGTTGAACTTGATGATCTGGGTACGCCATCCCATGGTTTTTGGGCGCAAACGGTTATTCTGAGTTGTAACTGTAAGTATGAAGTTCTTTTACAAGTCAAGAGAAAGATCTCAGGGATAGTACTTACAGCGTCATGAAAGAATGATACTTGGTGTTGCCAATCTCCCGTCGTACTTCCGTCAGAAGAGCTTGCACCTGGTCATGGGTCCAGCCCAGTCCTTGCGTAAAAACAGGCATTGACAGAGGCTCAATGATCAGAAGCCAGTTCTGCGTCATTAAATGACCTATGCGCTGCAACTTCTTCCCTGGATAGCACGCATTCGTCGGCGCACCATTTCTTGTTTCAATAATGGGCTCAAATCCTGCATCCTGCAGCAATGACTTGAACTTCTCCGGGTATTTCAGTGTTGTGCCGAAGCTCTGTAGTCCTTCTTCTAGTAGATTGTTCCATCTGCGGAATGCTGTCCCGTTGAGGGAATGGTTGGGTGACTGTAAGATTGCGATCCATTCGGTGAACTCGACCCATCCTCCAGGCCTCAGATTCTCAAACGCCGACTGGACTAATTTTTGCTTGTCGTTAATATCACCAAGTTGTCGAATGTGGATCAAATCGAAGTTTCCGCCGCCGGCAAAGTCCCAGTCTTGCGTGATGTCCATTGTTTTAAAAGTGCAGTTGGACTTTGTATATGGGGGGTTAACGGGATCGATGTCGACTCCTAGAACAGAACAGTAAGGATGTTTTTGGGCTGTAATGGTTAACGCCACGATGGTTAGTTATAACAGCTCAGAAGGTTTTGGAAGAAATTACTTGCCAAATTCCTACAAGACGAATGTTAGATAAAGGCATAGACATTGACTTCTTTCCTAGTGGGGACTTACCAATGCCCATATACCACCCCCTGTACCTACATCGAGCACCCTCTTTGGTCTTGATGTGATAGGTGATAAGTGAAGTTGTCCTTTGAAGACATTGATAATGACGGTGTGTTGTATAACTGGCGTATGGGTGTTAGTAATGCAGACAGATGTTTGGCGTGGCAATTCTGATAAATACCATTTCTATCTTGTTCTTGCTGGAGCAAAAGTTAGCATCGTGTAGAAAGAAGGTTTCAATAGATAGTATGTCATACCTGATTATTTGGTAGAGATCCGTAGCCTGTAATAAGTTATTGATTAGATGCTGATGATCAATGAATTGTGGGTATTGAACAACGTACGAACAGAGGATTTGGTGAACTTGCTGACCATAGACTGGAAGAAACGTTTCGAGCGTGATGCACTGGCCAAGTTAGAATGTGGATCTTAGTGCAGAGTGATAGTTGTCTCACGTCTTTAATGGCTTATAAGTTGATACATATTCGTCTGAAGAATCGGAAGAGTCATCGAGAAGTTCGCTGCTTGGCCGTAGACTACTTGACTGGTGAGGCGCATAGTCGTCGTTATTGGGCTATTTTCTGAGTGTCAGTGTATCGTGATCGAGTTTCGGCAAACAAAGTGATCATATCATATCATGATTCTTTACTCACATCATCCAGTCGTACCCTTGCAGCTGCGGCCGGGGAAAGAGTTTGCCGATCCCATCCACCTGAGCGTCGGCTCACGGGGGTTCCAGGTAGACCCGCACTCCCACTTCCGCTCCCTGTCAGGTGTTGGCTGTGGCTCTGACTGTCGCTTGACACACTAGAGGCATAATTGGAAATGTTGGAAGACGACGAGGCGGTGAGTCTTGCTGCTGCTATTGCCCTGTCTGTGGATCCGCCTCCAACACTCCTCACTGAACTCGAGTCTTGCCCGTTGTCTGCTGTGTCTGCCATTTGTTCTGGCAGGAAATAGTAGTAACGGGCCGTTCCGACGCCTAAAAGAAACCGTTTGTTTCGTTCTCTTTTCTCCCTAGTAGGCTTTTTTTCAGAGTTTGGTGGTTCGCTTCGGTGTTTCTTGGGCCGTTCAATAAAACAATTTTAATAAAGTCGGTGAGTGTAAAAAAACGAAAGCTCAAGCCTTTGCTAAACGATTTGCTGCAAAGAATATTTCTGCAAGTATGTAGGTTATATTATTACTCGCAGGTCTGACGTTGTCAAGAGACGAGACAAAAAACTCCTTTAGCAAGCCAATGGAATGGGTCTTGAAATTTCTGAATTTGGGTCATGTCCCTCTCTTCTATGTGCGACGTCTTCCCTCCCTGCAGTTGGGCATTGAACCTCATCCTTGTTGATGTCTCGCTCTCTCAGTGATCATCCCACTTACTAGCCCTCTCAGGTTAGCCCATGGCTCTCGACTGCCAGCGCGTCCCTGCTTGATATAGATTAAGGCGTCGTTTAGAGTTTAATATTGGTTTTGTATTTTTTCAGCTTTACGACGTTAGTGGAGAGTACTAAGCTAAACGATTGGGCAAACACTGCTGAAAGCACCTGTCACAAAACTCCACACGTCGCCCGAGTCGGGTGTGATATCCCTGATTGATACCATAGCGGCGGCACGTTTTATTATAAAATGTGATAAGACATCAAGGCGATTTAGTGCTGAGCTTGTGGTTTCTAGGTAGAGAATCCCATCGCGCACACACGAATACGGTATGGCCAACCAATTCACATTGTTAGTTGTGCATGATCATGTCATGTTGGATGAACCCCCCTGAAATCATGGTAGTATTCCTTCGTAGTATCCCCTACATTACGGTCCAGGTGGAGGGCCGCTGTTTGGCAAACCCTTGTAGTCCATGGCAGGGGTTCCTCGGCACTTCAACTGAGGTCCGTTCATTGTTAAAGCAGCGATGTTTTCTCGTCAATATTCTCATGAGAAAACATATCCAACAAATAAGCTCAGGTTCTTCAAAGGATTACTTAATGTATTGAAAGTCATCAGCTGACTCTCAACATTCGAAAGGACGTTTCTCTCGTTTTCATAGCACTGCTCACTATGCCATATCTAGTCTTCCGTGTCACAGCCTCTACCCTATAAGAAACCCGATTCTGCACAGATACAAGCTTGATGTGTCGATGCTAGACTCGATACACGAACTGCTAATCTAACAACCTTGTCTTATACTAAGATCGGACTTTCTCCATCTCTAGCGTGTGAAGACTAGTCCGGTCATTCGTCACGTTACAGAAACATAATTTCTGAGCTATCGCTATTTTGGAAGCATTGTTTCAATCACTTCTCTCATCTAAGTCGCAGCCTTTCCCATTCAATCAGCCACAAACCAGTCACAGATTTTAGTTTTCTGATACTTGAAACAATCTTCTTCAAGTGGCAGAAGTTATAACCAAGCTCATCCAAGGATCGTAAACAAACGTTCCCGACCTACAGAGTCTTTTCTCCAGGTTTGCGGGGTTACATAAATAGCCTATATTCAGGTAGGCTGCATGATATAAAATGCTTACATCTCGGACCCCTCGTGAATCAGTCTTATCTTTCAACCTCTCAAAACCATGACTGGCCTCAGATATGATCCCGAATACTTCAAAGCAATTGGATCTCCCTCCAAAGGACCAAGGGCTGATCCTCCAAAGACGGCTCAAGAGATGAGATCTGGTATAGAGAACACCATCCGCCATGTCGTTACCAATTCACCATACCCATCCGGAGTCGAAGAAACTGTATACAAGGTCAAGAACTTGGACGGAACTGAGATTGAAGTCACTCGCTTCGCATGCAACGAAACTTTGGCTTCAGAGAAACCCACGCCTGCTGTCATCTATTTCCATGGAGGTGGTTTCGTAGCGTGCACAGTACCACCCTTTGCGCCGCAAATCGCCCGTTTCGCAAATGACTCAAAGTTGCCTTACTTCGCCGTCGATTACAGGCTAGCTCCAGAGTATCCTGCTCCAGCAGCACTTGAAGATGCTTGGGCGGCTATACAATTTGTATCAAAGTCTGCTACAGAACTCAACATCGACCCTACCAGAATCGCATTGTATGGTGACAGTGCTGGTGGTGGTCTTGCTGCGGGTGCTGCTCTGATGGCCAGAGACCGGCAACTCGATCCTCCGATAGCAAAGCAGCTCCTGATCTACCCCATGCTGGATGATCGATACAATCTCAAAGACGATGACCCATATCTTGAAGTGCTAGCAATGAGGCCAGCTGGAGCAAAAATTGCGTGGGATGCTTACCTTTCCAAGCTTCGGGAGGACGATGATGCACAGGCTTTATCTTATGCTGTCCCTGCCAGGGCTACCACCTTAAAGGATCTTCCATCTACATACATCGACATCGGGTCTCTGGATCTTTTCCGAGATGAGAGCTTGAAGTATGCCAATAGATTGGCTAATGATCATGTTGAGGTTGAGTTCCATCTGTGGCCAGGACTACCTCATGGGTTCGATGGTATGCGAGAGCTCAGCTGGTTTGCCCGAGCCACAGAGAGCCGTGTTAGTGCTTTGAAGAGAATGTGATGCATTTCATAGCGCTAGTGGCATTGGATGTTTTGATACGGGGCCGCTAGTTATAGAGGCAATAGACAAGTTAGAAGATAAATTACTGGGCCACCTTATGAGAACCCCGATCAAGATATGCATCATTTATGCCGTTAAATGGTCTCTCATGACAAAAGCGCAATTACTCTCTGTCGGTGGACGGTAATACTGCTTTGAACATTCTCAAGAATTGCATGGCTGGTCAAGCCGCAATATGCGAGGCGAAAAGGGCAAAAACGGCCGATGCATAACGAAATAATACTCCAGAACCTCCAGAGCCGCGTCAATAGAAATGCGGGTGAGTGTGGGGTAAAAGTGTCATCAGACATAACAAAGCCTTGTCCAACAACTGCTAATGCCACTTTGCGGCTAATATCGCCGTTGCGGCAGAATTCCTATTGATGCATTATTTTTGGACGAGTCGATCTTTCCCCTCAATGGCCGGTCAAGCAAGACCGAATTCCTGGGCTGGATCGACAGGTTCAGTAGCTGCAAGCTATGTCATGGATGTCTTGCATGCGATGCGGGTTATTGATCACCGAGGTTGCTGATCATAAATATGTATATATAAATATCTACCTAGTCAGGATGTTACAATTGACTCCCCAGTTAGTCGCCCGCTTTGCTCGCTATAGGTATTGAGTTGAGGATGAAGCTGCTTTCACTCTCTACTGTCGGGCTCCTAGCCTTGACAGGGTTCTCAATCGCTCAAGAGAACGCCAATGTTCCAATCCAAGACAATGGACTGACCAACATTGTCCAATGGTAAATTGACTCAATTGTTGCAGCCCCTCAAATTCTGATCAACCTGTGTAGGGATGACCACAGCTACCTCATCAATGGCGAGCGAATCTTTGTCTTCTCTGGAGAGTTCCATTACTGGCGTCTACCTGTGTAAGCCTCATCCTTGCTTGGTCCTCGAGCGCTGTTACTAATGCCTGTAGACCCGAACTCTGGCGAGACTTGCTAGAGAAGATCAAAGCGGCCGGTTTCAATGCATTCAGCATCTATAGCAGCTGGGGTTATCACGAAGCTTCCCCGGGAGCCCTCGACTTCGAGAACGGTGCGCACGACTTTGTGTCTATCATGACGCTGGCGAAGGAGCTCGGCCTATACCTGTTGATCCGCCCCGGTCCCTACGTAAATGCCGAGGCCAACGCGGGAGGATTTCCTCTTTGGGTCACCACCGGCGAGTACGGCAGGTTACGAAATGACGACCCCAGATTCACCAAGGCCTGGTCTAAGTACTGGACTGAGATTTCTAAGATCATTGAGCCGCATCTCATCACCAATGGCGGAAACGTTGCTATGTTTCAGGTATGAACTACAACTAGAGTGGTTTTTTTTGGGTAGAGATCGAAACCTAACAATTCTAGATCGAAAACGAACTGGGTGGTCAGTGGAAGAACGATGACAAGCGAATCTTGAACGAACCCACTGCAAATTACATGCAGCTCCTACAAGACGCTGCAAGAGATGCTGGTATTGACGTACCTGTGTTCCACAACGCACCCAACACTGTGAGGCTCTTTATCTGCCATGTTTCTTGATCAATGAGGACTTACTGTTTTCTAGCGCACCTTTTCTTGGTCAAATGACTTCGAAGCCAACGCAACTGGAAACGTCGATGTCACTGGTGTCGACAGCTACCCTTCCTGCTGGAGCTGCAACCTCGATGAATGCACAGGCACCAATGGCGAGTATGTACCTTATAACATTCAAGACTATGTTACATACTTCGCCAAGCAGTCTCCCGCTCAACCTCATTTCTTGCCCGAGTTCCAGGGCGGATCTTACAACCCCTGGGGTGGCCCTGAAGGCGGCTGCCCAGGTGACATCGGTCCTGACTTCGCCAACATCTTCTACCGTGATTTGGTTGCTCAGCAGGCCACGGCGATTTCACTTTACATGATGTACGGTGGTACTAACTGGGGCTGGTTCGCATGCCCTGTGGTTGCTACCAGTTACGATTACTCTTCCCCCATCTCTGAGAACCGTGAGATTTGGGACAAGTACTACGAGACCAAGTCGTTGACTTTGTTCACTCGCGTTGCGCACGATCTTACAAAAACCAACCGAGTTACCAACAGCACGTCTCTGTCAACCAATGACGATGTTCTTATTTCTGAACTTCGACATGAGGATAATGATGCAGCCTTCTATGTAGCTCGACACGATTACTCGCCTTCAGGCACAAAGGAGATCTTCAAGATTCGTGTCAACACTTCTGACGGCGAATTGACCATTCCCCAGAATGACCACATTACTATCAACGGCCACCAGTCCAAGATTATCCCTACTGACTTCCACTTTGGCGAGAAGACACTTCTGTATACTACCGCTGAGGTCCTCACATATGCTGTCATTGATAAGAAGGAGGTTATTGTTCTTTGGCTACCTGAGGGTGAGCATGGAGAGTTCACTCTCAAGGGACATACCGAACTCAAGGATGACAAGTCGCTCAAGGGGCTCAAGGTCAAGGCAGGTAAGAAGAGTGTCACAGTCAACTACACTCAGAAGAAGGGTCTTTTCACTCTCAACATGAAGGATGGCTCGACCATTGTCTTGGCTGATCGTCAGACTGCTTACAAGTTCTGGGCACCGACACTAGATAACGATCCTTTTGCGCCTGTGAACAAGACTGGTACGTTCTTGTAATTAATCTCGAATAAAGCAAGCTGCTAACTCTTATAGTGTTGGTCCATGGACCCTACCTTGTCCGCCATGCCACTGTTAAGGAAGGACAGCTCAACATTGAGGGTGATCTTGACAAGTCCACCGAAATCACCGTCTTTGCTTCCGAGTCTCTGAAGTCTATCTCATGGAATGGCGAGAAGGTCAAGGTCTCGTCCAAAGAGGGCCACAAATACACTGCTAAGCTCAAGGGTCCTTCCAAGGTCAAGCTTCCCAAGCTCGAGTCGTGGAAATACACCGATAGCTTGCCTGAGGTTAAATCCGACTACAAGACCACTTCCTCGACATGGGTTGGTAAGTAATCTCTCATCCTTCTAGAAGTCTTGGTTCAATCGTTGACTTTGTTTTAGTCGCAAACAAGAAAAACACCACCAATGAGGTCCTTGTTCCCGATCTGAAGAATCCTGTTCTGTACGTTGATGAGTACAACGTTCACTATGGAAACCACATCTACAGAGCCACATTCCCCACAACCGACAAGGCTCCCACCGGTGTATACCTGAATATCACAGGTGGTTTGGCCTTTGGCTACTCTGTCTGGTTAAACTCTGACTACATCGGCTCTTATCTTGGCAACGCTACTGTCGGAAAGTCAGGACAAGAATTCTCTTTCAAGAACGCCACTTTGTCCAAGAAGGAGAACGTGCTGGTTGTTTTGATGGACAACTCTGGTCACGACCTTCGTGAAGGTGCACTTGACCCTCGAGGTATCACCAATGCCACTCTGATCGGCTCTGCTAAGGATGGTTACAAGTTTTCTGAGTGGAAGATCGCTGGCCACGCTGGAAGCGTCGAAGGTGAAGTTATTGATCCAGTACGAGGTCCTCTGAATGAGGGTGGCCTCTATGCGGAGCGCATTGGTGCTCATCTACCTGGTTTCTCCGACACGAAGTGGAAGTCCTATTCGTCCAAGCAAGGAACCCTCGTCAACCCTTTGGCTGGAGTCCGCGCCTACAGAACCACTGTCGACCTCGATATTCCCGACGGTCTCGACGTTGGAATCTCATTCAAGCTCACAGCCCCCTCCAACTCAACCTTTTCTCCTACTAAGAAGGGGTACAGTAACCGTGTTCGCGTGCTTCTGTTCGTCAACGGTTACCAATACGGTCGTTTCAACCCTTATATCGGCAACCAGGTCTCTTTCCCCGTCCCCCCGGGTGTCCTAAATTATAGCGGAGAGAACACTATCGCTGTTACGGTTTGGAGCCAGAGCGCCGAAGGCGGTGAAGTCAAGGTTGAGTGGGAGGTTAACTATGCGCATACCTCGAGCTTCGATGTCAAATTTGACAGCGAATATCTCCGCCCAGAATGGACTGATGATAGACTTCAGTACGCATGAAGGAATGGGGGTTAGCAGGAACGAAGAAAATGGACTATTAAGTCATGAGGCACTGTTGGAGAAATGCGGCAGAGAAGTCTTCAATTGACTTGTTGCGCCACATCATGTAAGGCACACTTGCATAAGAAACGAGCCGCTAAACAAGCAAAAGGGCTGATGTCGAAAACGCTTCTTGCGCCTAATATTTAGTGTGGAATAAATGGAAGATCCAACAGCTGATCTACAGTAACAATGTGCTTCGGTGATTTTATTGGGTTCTCAATGCTTCGAGAACTGGACAAGCTGAAGACCATGAGAATGCTGGCTTGGAACAAAGATATGCATGACTGCTCAGCCGCAACTGTCACTTGTTAATTTTCACATACCTTGTGCTCCGTTTGGTAACGGAGTTTGCCATTAGTCCTCATAATCTTTCAGCTCGGTACTCACAGTGACCTTCTGTGGCGCGAACTATTGAAACCATTTTGAGCCCACTAGCCAAGGCACTTTCACATTTCCGTTTAAGCTTAATAGAAGCTTGTAATAATGTCGGATGTGCCTGAACCTCTCTCTCTCTCTCTCTCTCTCTCTCGGACTCAGAACTACCTCCTCGGTTTTGATGCCAACATGCATTCTCGTATAGAAGCGGATACATGTTTAAATATCGGCTTGACCGTGCGTTGACACGCGACAATGGCGGGAGAAGAAGCTATTTTTGTCCTTACAACAGCTGTCTTTGCGCTAAACACAGCCTCAATGCTTCAAGCTGGCGGTTTAGTGGCTGGTCTAGCTGCCAGTTACCTGTACTTACAGGGTCTAGACTGCCAGAGCCACAATGACAGTGCCACGACCTGCATTCGTAGCAAGGATTAAAAAGCAGAGGGGAGGAGCTTAGCTTAATGCCTGAGTTGTGTATAATAACAAGCTTCCTTCAGCTGAGTTCTACTTAATTTGTTTTCAGTATTTTGACATCATATTTCGAGCGTTTATTACAATAGAAGAAGTTAGTTGAGATCCATTCATATCACCATACCTAGACTGGGCCCACCAAACACACCTGACCCGATACCCGCTCGCCGATATGCGCTTCGCTCCAAGCATCATCATAGGCCTTTTGGCCGCCAACGGCCTGGCCCAAACAGTCGTAGAACCCGATCAACAACAACCACAGCCTTCAGCCATCGCCGAACCACAACCATCAGAACCTGCAGCACAACCATCAGCACCTGCTCCAGTACCTTCGAATCCATCAGAAAGTGACGGCAACGATGACGACACACCACAAACAGATGCAGAGGCGTCCGAGCCAACAGCTGTCCCAGAACCCACAGCAGATGAGCCAGTAGCCACAGGGGATGCGTCCCAAGTCTCGGAAGGAGAACAGCCTACAGCTACAGCAAGCGATGATGATGGCGACGACGAGGCAACAACAGCGGCTGAGGGGACAGCAACCGCAGATGGTAAGATACACTATCGCTAGCAACAAAGTGAAAACGTGTACTAACGGCTGTTCAAGCTACCGCTACCGACGACGATGCTGCAGCTACAGCGACTGAAACAAATGACGAAGACGCAACAGATACAGCCACTCTCACGGCCACCGAGAGCGCCGTTCCAACAAGCACTGGCGCCGTGGTAGAAGTTGATCTCAAGAACGCGACAATCGGCGACAACGCAGAATTGATTGAAGTGGATGGCAAGCCCGCCATGTAGGTCTACACGATGCTCATTCCAAAGAGCCTCTGCTGACCTGTTTGACAATAGTAAACTTAGCGCCCCTGCCAACGGCCAGGCAACGTTTACCGTACCCGTCGACACCGACAGTGATGACTTTGACGACGACGAACTCATCTACATAGTCGCTTCCATCCTTGTCGGCGAAGGAAGCGCCAAACTACGGAAGAGAGCTACAAAGACAGACTGTACACTGCAGATCCAAGCCGGTGGCGCAAACGTCTACAGCGAACCTCTTTATACAACCGACGGCAAGTTCCAGGACGTCAAGAGCAGCGGCATCCGGTCTTCAGATAACCCTGGGGCTGCGAACGTACAAGTTACACAGTCGTGCGGTGATAGGCCTTCGCCTCTTACCGTTGGCAACGTTCGCGCTGGCACCGAGAGTGGAATTAAGTCGAGCTCCGGGTCTGGCGGCAGTGGAGGTTCTGGTGGAAGCGGAAGCAGTGGGAAGGGCGGTAATGGCAGTGGTGGTGGCAATGGCTCAGGAACATCCACAGCTGATGGAGCCAATGCAAGCGAGACGAGTGATTCTGGTAACATCGGATCCAAGACCAGGGCTAGCATCGGGGCTCTTGCTGCCGCCATTCTGGCTGCTGCTGCATTTGTTTAGAGCAGTCATTGAGGCTGGATCATATGTGAATTATAGCCGGAACAAGCGTGGACTTGAAAACTCGGGAGCAATCCATACAAAGCTATTTACGAATATTAATTATATCTAATCGACCAATCCTCTAGCTCTCTGTGGCCTCCCATGAACACTCCTCCAAGATCAAGTGACATACTGCAGAGACCATCTCACGAATCCTTTAGGGCAGCGGACTTTACTCCAGTAACGCAAGAGACGCAATAATTTAGTCCCTTGATGCAGTTTAGACCATGCTCTTGGGCTACTTCTTTTCTTCGCCCCAAGCTTAGGTTCTAATCACGCCCATAACCCTCTTGTCGTCTGCAACCAGCTTGTGGTACCTGGGCGCAGTGCGAACTCGCAGCGCTTTGCCGTACTTGATGATGACGAAGACGGCAGAACAAGCGGCCAAGGCAACGAATGCAGCAGAGATGAAGCAATTCTGGTATCCCAGATTGGTGATCCATGGGGTGATACTGTGGATTTGTTAGCGAAGCTTTTATACCATGTTGACCTCGACTTACCCATAACTAATGGCGAAGGACATGGTGTTTCGAACCAGAATAATCGTCGTGATAGCATCACCGCTTAGATCGTAGTAGCTATCAATTAGGTAATTGATACTGATGATCAAACCCATCACACTCGTGGTCGACAAAGTGCACATGGCAAAGATGAGACCGAACCAGTGCACGCCATGCTGCGCTCCAACACCCCAAAGGATCAAAGATGCCGGAACACCAATGACGCAAATGGCAAGCGGCCACAGACGATGCTCGGCTTCCATGATACCATTGTTGCGACGCGCGAGTTTGACGGTCAGCCAATCACTCATACGTCCAGCGACGCCAAACGCGATGATGGTACCGAGACAACAAGAGAGGTAGCTGAGGCCGACCATAGATGGTTTAAAGCCATATCCCGGACCGGAGAGGACGATTGATGCTGTTGCGTTGAGCACGTTGAACCAGATGAGGTACGAGCCGTACGAGAAGCCAGCGAAGAAAATGACGGGCCACGAAAGGTACTCAATTGAGCGCCCAGCATGTCGCACCATGCTCTGACCGGGAGAAGGATGCCAAAGTGACATCTTCTGCACAAAGGCCTTTGGCTTCGCATACCTTTGGGCCGCCTCATCAGCCTCTTTGACTTCATGGTTCCCGCCCTCCGACTCCTTCTCGCCCGTCTTAGTGGTATTCTCATCGCTCGTTCGGGAGGTGTCAATCTGGGGTCGATTGATGTCGCGCGCGACGCGGATGTAGTTGGTTTCCTCCATAAAAAGGAACAAAAACACGAAGACGGCGGAGAGGAAGATGGCGGGCCAGTAGAAAACTCATTGCCAGCCTTGGTAGTCGGCGATGAAGCCGCTGATGACGGGCGCGAAGTAGTTGCTTCCTGCAAGGGCGAGGGCGTAGATGCCCATGTAAGTGCCACGTTGGTGGGTGAAGTACTAATAGCGTGAGCTAAGTCCGGTCATTGATGGACTATGTAGGTACTTACGATGTCAGTGACAGAGATCTCGGGGAGAGCTTCGATGGGTGCGACGAAGAAACCTTGAATGATGCATTTGGCGATCCATTCTCCGTTACTTGACACATAGGCACTGCGCAAACTGTCAGTCTTATCCAGAAAGCCGATTACAGAAATTTATTCACCTCCAGATACTGGTACCCTAGTGCCCATGTTAGTTATTGCCCATCGCCACGTCTTGAGAATCACGACTCACAATAGCCCCGAGGATGGAGATGAGGTACGTCAATCGCTTGCCATATCGCAGTGAAAAAGGCTGCCAAAACAACTGCCCAACGCCGAGAAGCAAATACATATACCCCGTTCCCTCGTTCAGTGTCGCAATCGAGACCTTCGACTGTTGCGCGAGTGGTACTAGAACAGAGTACACAGTCGCGACTGACATGCCCGTAAACCAAGTGTACCTGGCCCAGTCAGCACTACAAGACTCGTCCACGGTAGAATGAACTTACAAATTTTGACATATCAACGCCAGGCGCTTGCGCTGAGGCGACCAATTGAGAGGATCGTTTGGGTCATCAGATGGCGCTGGATTTAAGACAATGTCGCCCTCGCCACCACCTGCATGGCGAACACGCAGATTGCGTTGAACATCCACGAGATGAATCGTGCCGGGAATAGAGTCTGACTCAGGCATTTCAACGAGTTCAATTGATCTGAAGATTAGAGAGATCAAGTTCAATTTTGTTGTGTCTCAAAGCCCTATGTCTTTGTCTCGCCGGGCTCAGTGTAACACCTTATATGCATCTTCCCTTGTCGCGTCTCGCGTTTATCCCGACAGTGGTACAAAGAAGCATTGGTCTAGACAGTCGGCACCAAACCGTGCGCGCTCCGTTATATTGTTCCCATTTCAAATGCTGTGTGGTGATGGCTCTAGCTTGGGTTGGTTGAGAACAATAGAACGCCGCTAAGTATTGTTCTTCGAAGCCATCTCGAGCAAGAGGTGTTCTACAACTCCACGCTATTGGCCACAGTAAATTGACAGAAGAGGGGATTCCGATGCGGCTGAGATTGAACAATACTTCGCTTAGGATCAAATTAATGATGGGAAATATTTCGGTAGTCAATGTGGTCACACGGGACGAGGTCGTGGGCCGCTTCGAGGCCTTGATGTTTGCGCCACCAACACCGAGCCTGCGAAGGCGGGTGCTTGGCGATATGGTCGTTCGTTTCACAGATGCTGATAGCGAGTGATTGGAAGGGTATCAGATGTGGTTTGCGTTAGCTTTTGGCCTGGGCATGTGGGTGTTTGTCGGATTGAAGTGATTGCGAGCGATCGGCTTGGGTGCTCGTTGGCTCCGAGAGCGCGACAGGGTCGAGATGTAAGAAGACCGGAAGCGAGGCTTTCATAATCTGAGCATATATGATCCTGAAGAGTTCGAAACCACCTGGTCAATTCCTTCCCACCCTTCTTCCTCACTGGTTCCCTATCTTGCTTGATACAGGCGCTTGCAATCATGAGTCTCATACCTTCATCAGTGCCAAAGTCTGGGCCCGTGTCTTCCGTCAAAACAGCATCAAATGTCACAGTTGAGCATTGTGAGCTCGTCAATTCTAGGCAGCTGGCCATAGAAACCGTGCTCCTGGGCCTTCCAGTCGTTCAAGTGACACCCATCCCACGTGGAACATTCGACTTTGAGACCAAGCGCGCCGCTCTCCTTAAAGCATTCGCTTCAAAGGTCCCTCGAGAGTTTTGTCTACCAGTCGAACTCGTTCGAAACCCTCCAAAAGATGTAACGGCTATCCCTACGACGTGTAATATCTTGTCCCAAGAAGAACTCGAGATCACCGAGCATGATGCCGTCAGCCTTCTTCACGCGATCGCAAGTCGAATGTACAGTTCCGTCGCTGTCGCACGAGCCTTTTGCAAGCGCGCCATCATTGCGCATCAACTCACATGTTGTCTGACCCAGTGGTACATGGACGAAGCCATTGCTCAAGCCCAGATCCTAGATGCCTACTTCGAACGATACGGGAAGCCCATAGGTCCTCTTCACGGTCTTCCCATCAGCATCAAGGAGCATATCCAAGTAGCTGGGACTTACTCCTCCCAGGGCTGCTTCGCCAGTATCACCTACGATAATACAGACGCCGACATTGTGGCAATCCTGCGTAGTCAAGGTGCTGTCATCTACTGCAAGACCAATCAGCCGCAGTCTATTATGCATCTCGAGACAGACTCCCATTGGGGAAGAGTCCTGAACCCGTTCAATATTTATTTGACCGCTGGAGGCTCGACGGGTGGTGAGGCGGCCTTGATTGCCATGAAGGGTTCGGTGCTCGGCGTCGGGACGGACATTGGTGGAAGCATTCGAGGGCCATCCGCATTTTGTGGTATCTATGGCTTCAAAACAACATCAAATACGTTGCCGACGAGAGGCTATGTCAAAGGCGCCCCGCCTCCATCGGTGCTGAACGTGCCTCTCTCGACGGGGCCCATGTGTCGATCACTGAGAGACATGGATCTCTTCATGCGATGCGTCCTGTCGGCAAAGCCATTCCTTTCCGATCCGAATGTCGTTCCCCTTCCTTGGACTGGTCTCAACACATCGTTCAATCGACGACTCAAAGTGGGCATCATTAGTAACGATGGCTTCATTGAGCCTCAACCTCCCGTCAAGAGGGCAGTGTCGTGGGCGAAAGCTATCCTATGCGATAGCAAGTACGCGGGACTAATCGAGGTGAAAGACTTCAAAGTCTTGGGCGCCGAAGAAGCCTGGAATCAAATCCGAAAACTGTACTGGCCAGATGGCGCTCAACTTACCAAGAACGGCATCGTATCATCAGGCGAACCCCTTCATTCCTTGACAGAATGGATCGCCCAAGACGCTGAGCCCTTGGGCATGCAGACAGCGCTCGATATAACGCTCCAGCACAAACTTAGGGACGACTTCCGCCTAGCTTTCGCGCAAAGCTGGACCGAACAAGATGTGGATGTCATTATCGGCCCTTCGTTTGTCGGTCCAGCGTGCGCCCACGACACGGCCCTGTACTGGACGTACACCTCGCTGTACAACCTTGTGGACTACCCGGGCGCGGTTATTCCCACGCCCATTAAGGCTGAGTCTGGGGAAGGATACGATGAAGGGTACGCGCCGTTGAGCGAGGCTTGTCTGGAGGTGAAGAAGTTGTGGGATGAGGGGGATTTTGCGGGTGCGCCCGTGGATTTGCAGGTTGTGGCGCGGAGATATCACGATAGCGAGCTTTTCGGTGCGCTAAATGTGCTGAAGGACGTGTTTGGCTTGGTTTAGACGCGATTGCAGATGGAATGGAAGGCATTCGCGCGTGTGGCTGTCAATCTAATTTTGGGCAGGCGCGCAGTGGCGTTTGTAGGAGTTGGCAGTGTAAACATTATATGTGATGTTCCGACAAGTTGATGCAACGTTCAACTTGTGAGCCCAGAGGGCAGTCAATAAATGTAGAACTATTTTTGTGAATTTTAGCAACATTACCCAGGCAGTTTCGTCGCAGAACATCGTGTTCGAAGGATTTTGCTGACAACCGCTGACGGGATGGAATATCCCTTGACATAAACGATTTTCTCAACCGTGTCACGTATCTAAGTCATCAAACTGCCGCAAACTTTTCGGACACGAGAGTCGCAAATGGTAAAGAATAAACGAGATTTCACAATTAAGAAGAGAATTACAGTCAATATAGGTAGAATATTATTGTTTTGACGTTGCTCTCGCATGCCGAAAAGCATCTTGCCATTGCTGATAACCTACCCTGAACACGAAACCAGCATCGTCTCATCGTCAATCTCACAACTTTTTAGCTCCCGGGCCCAGATACCACTGTTCCAGTTGAACCTCGGCGCCTCGGTAACTGGTTTGTGGGTATTCAAGGCCTGTTCAGGCTTTTGCAAAACCTGTAATTGGAAGTCAACAGCCCTTGCTAGCCCGCGCCACCATCCAGCTGAAGCCTTCCACTAAACGTTCCCCGGAATCAACCACGTCAACGGAAATACGGCATCGGAGGCGCGTGGAAGCGCCGATTGGCTTAGTTGATGCTTGATTTTGTCGTAGTAGTATTACTTGCTGTCAGTGAATTGTTACCCCAGGCGGGTGCACTTGCATTAGCTTTTCATGGTGATGCGAGGGTTGCGTGGAGATGGGGATGAACTGGAGTCAGACATGGAGAAAGTTGGGAAAACACGGGGTGCGTTGACAGGAAACGAGCCAGCGGATGGAGCTGGGGAAATATCGCGTGCCACTGGTTTATTTCGCTTGATGGTGGAGGCTCAGATGGATGTAATATCGACAATCTTCAACATCAAACGTTACAAATGAATGCATCACCATGTCAAGGTTGCTATCAAAGATCGAATGAGGCGAAAGGCGCTGACATTCCGCCAAGGAAAAAGGCGGTTGCTGCCGGCTTGGCCAGGGGAATGACCGGAGATAAGAACCATAACCATGTCGCTGGCTGCATTATCCGTACCGTCAGTCAGTCAATAAGACAAGCGATGAACTTTTGAATCGCATCCTCCTCATACCGCCCAATCGCTTGACTTGAGGAGCATATCATTCCGCATCGAGAAGTTGACTAGCAGATAACCACCGCATTATGAAATGAGAGATAACCCTATTGTTCCTCCAGCTGCCTTTACTTGACAGTAATACGTCATATGACAATTTGAACGTCGCTGTTTGGACCATTCGGCATCTCGTCTCGTGTCTGAGAGATAACCTTGTTACAAAAGAACCTGCGGGGAATTCATGCTATTATCCAATAACGAACTTCCCCTTGAGTAAGATATCAATGGTACCTGGACGGATTGAGATAACCACGGGCGCCTTTTACGTAGGAGAAATTCTTGTGGTACTGTGCTAAACCCGACTATAGTGGGTTCAGGGTCTTTGGATTAGTGAGAGCGCTGAGTGGGTGGCGGATCTGGCGACTGTTACGTTACCACGCGCTTGGGAAGAAGGGAAGGGAAAAAAAGGCGCGTCGCACTGCGTTCAGCCTCTAGCCTGCGCTGCAAAGGGCGGGCTTTTTGATGATTGCCGTCAGCTTAGGGGGTTGACACTTTGCTGCATACAGTAAAGGCTGATGCAAGCTGAAGCAGCCACAATGCAGATCTTTATTGACAAGATGGGAAAAGTCACTGGACGATACGGCAAACCACGATTATTGAAGAAATGTCCATTGAGTGAGTGGTGATGACTAAAAAACATCAAGATGATAATCTTGATCGCAACAATAAGCATAACATCCATGATCCCGTACTCATCCGATCTTGGAAGAAGAAAAGAGTCATCCGGGGCGGGTTCGCCGTCTCCGGAGAGCGAAGTCGCGATGAAAAAAGAGTCACCTCATATTAACCCAAGTTATCTCCTTATAATTTCATGCCATTGTAGGTAGACTCCGTAGATAGAGTAGGCCGCCACTATCAAGAAAAAAGTCTCCAGTTGTTAGGCGAAAATGTGGGGTGCGTCGGACGGAAAACTCCCCACTTGGCGTGCCACCTTTGCTCGTACGAGACAGGGAAACTCTCGGGTCTTCGGCATCTGAAAGACTTCTCGAATTCTTCTCTGGCTTGGATTGGCCACAGCGTCATCTTTCAGTGGACTCCATATCCGGGCCGTTTGGAGTCTTGGAGTCTTCCGATCAAAGGTTCCTCTTTCCGTCGGATGTTTTACAGCAACGGGCATGGCCTCTCCGAGGCAATGACAGCTCGTGGCGTCCAACGTCCCCATTCCAACGTTTCCATGACAGAACATTTATAACCGTCTCCAGATTCTGACAATTTTTATTACCCTCTCGTTACACCCTCTCATCTCTTTCCTCCGTCTCGTCTCGATTCTTTCACCTGTCCCTGATCTTGCTTTGTTGCATCCAGTGACAAGTGAAAAGTTTTCTCTCTTTACCCTTTCCTCTGCAACCATGGCTCAGAACCACGAGGATTTGGCCGCCGAGTATGTAAAACTCTGTTTTCAAGCTTAATTGGGATCCTTGCTAACTTGCATAATAAAGGCTCCACGAGGAGCTTGGTGAGCGCACGCACAACGAAAAGAAGACTGATCTCGCTGGTGGCTTCATTGCCCCTTCCGAGATTAACGAGAAGCAGTCTTTTGACAAGGGATCTGACCCAGAGTTTGGTACCACGCCTGATGGCGAGGAGCCCAACAACCATGAGAAGGCTACACTTCGACGTGTTGGAGAGAACCTTCCTGCTTCAGCTTTCCTCATCGCTGTTGTCGAGTTGACAGAACGTTTTGCCTATTACGGTGCTCAAGGTCTATTCCAGAACTACATCTCCTACGCCAAAGATGGTTCCGATGGCCCCAAGGGTCTCGGTATGGGTAACCAGGCCGCTACAGGTCTGAACCTGTTCTTCCAGTGGTTTTGTTACGTGACTCCCATTCTCGGTGCCATTGTCGCCGATCAGTATCTCGGAAAGTACAAGACCATTCTCTTGTTCTGTGGTTTCTACTGGGTTGGTCTCATCATTCTCTGGACGACGTCACTGCCTGTTGCTATGGCTGCTGGCGCCAGCAAGCCCGGTTACATCGTTGCTATCATCGTTATTGGTTTGGGAACTGGTGGTATCAAGTCCAACATTGCGCCTCTTATCGCCGATCAGTACCAGCGACGCAGAATGGCCATTCGAACTGAAAAGTCCGGAGAGCGAGTCGTCATCGACCCTGCCATTACCTACCAGCGCATTTACATGATCTTCTACTGGTGCATCAATGTTGGTGCCCTTTCTCTGCTGGCTACCCCTTTCATGGAAAAGTACGAGGGTTTCTGGACCGCTTACCTGATGTGTTTCTGCATGTTCAACATCGGTATCGTTACTCTTGTTCTCCGCCGCAAGACCTTTGTCAACCGTCCTCCTCAGGGATCCGTCATCACCGATGCTTTCAAGGCCCTCGGTATGATGATTGCTGCCCGCAACACCGATGCTGCCAAGCCATCATGGCGCGAGGCCAACGGTAAGACCAAGGCTGTCCCCTGGAACGACCACTTCGTCGATGAGCTTAAGCGTGCTCTTCGTGCTTGCAAGGTTTTCGTCTTCTACCCCATCTTCTGGGTTTGCTACGGACAGTTCTCCACCAACTTTGTCACTCAGGCTGGTCAGATGAACGGTCACGGTGTACCCAACGATCTGATGCAGAACTTTGATCCCATCTCCATTCTGGTTTTCACTCCCATTATTGAGAAGGTTCTCTACCCCATCCTGCGACGCTTCGGAATCGAGCTTCGACCTATTGCCCGAATCACCATCGGTTTCTGGTTCGCTGCTCTGTGCCTCGCCTACGCTGCTATCGTCCAGCACATCATCTACTCCTCCGGACCCTGCTACGAGTCCCCCAAGGACTGCCCTGCAGGTATGGTCGACGGCAAGAACCTCCCCAACAACGTGCACATTGCCATCCAGACTCCGGCCTACATCTTCATCGGTATTTCTGAGATCTTTATTTCCGTTACTGGTCTCGAGTACGCCTACACCAAGGCCCCTCCTTCCATGAAGTCCTTTGTTCAGTCCATCTACCTCTTCACCAACGCCTTTGGTTCCGCTATTGCAGAGTCTCTCGTCTCTCGTGCCAAGGACCCCGATTTCCTGTGGCTTTACGTCGGCGTCGGTATCGCCTCCGCTGTGACAGGCTGCATTTTCTACGTTATCTTCCGCCACTACGATGCCCAAGAAGATGCTATGTACGACCTGGATCGTGACGCACCAGTTCTTACCCACAACGGCATCAAGAACACTGAGGAAGAGGCACATTAATTGACGAGATAACGTTGTATATGTATTATAGTGATAGTTGCATAGTCGTTTGCATAGCGTGGGGTAGTGCAGGCGATATTTTAGGTTTATGATAGACTCTTATGAAGTATTATTTAATGATACCCGTTGACGCATCTCCGTGCAAGGTTAATCTAAGGTTTATGGTTGAGAAATAAACATCCTAAAAGCCTAGTCTAAGATAGTGGCCTAAAAGTATAAGCTGACCTATTGTTTTCGTGCACTATGCTTTCAACAGCCACTCTGACGGCCCAACTTCTCGGGGATGGTCATAAGCTGAAATATTAGGTTGAGAGCTAACCAGGATTGCCCTCTAGTCTCCAATCCGTTGTTATGTTTATTTGTTAGTTGCTGAGATTAAATTTCGACCCATGCGTCGTCATGCCAATCCCCATGCACATTCAACCGCTATGTTATTTCCTTTCTTCTGCTTGGTATTTGATCTCGTTTTTGTAATGATACTTTAAGATCCCTCCTTGATCAGTCTTGCTGACTGGTGGCCAATCGTTGACCTCGGAGGCAGAGCCGGACATATCGCCAAGAAATTCCGACATCATGGTTGAGACACTTGCGTGCATTGAGGACCCAGCGTCCATGCCACATCACATTTTCTGCTTGCCGATCATGGCAGTACATATCAAAACCACGTAGATGATTATCAATTGAGACGTCTTTACTTCTGTTAGCATTGGCTAATGTGGCAGAACAATAGATCGATAGAACCGCAAGGCAAGAAATATCGAGGGTAACATAGCCATTTAGAGCGACGAATAGATCCTGAGCTTAGTCCTCTCCTCTCCATCCGAGTAGCTGTCTTTCCTCTACTGCCACTGCAATCAAATCCTCCTTCCTATATTTTACGATGAACTTCCCTGACCTCGGCAGGTCTCTTCTTCTGGACACTGCCGTGGTAGCAGCCTGTGCCAACCTTGTCCCAGAACCTCCTTCATATGTACTAATAGCAATGATGGCGATCCCAGCCACCATTCGAAGCCAACCCCGAAGGGCTTTACAATCAGTATCGAGTCGATTGCTCCAGTTGTCTAAGCTTATACAAGGGAAGATGTAGATAGCTAGACTAGTTTCTCTACTCGGCCCGATGTCTCCACCGTTGAAACATATGCGGGAATGTATTTGGCCGTAGCCAATACAATCGTTAAGCATACAGAAATGTTTGCTCTGGATCTGTGTATCGATAGTTGTACTGAATACTTTATCTGTTATGGTCATGGTTATCTTCTCAGCATCTATTCTATTTCTATCATGGATGACCCGATGTCTCATCGCCCATTTCGAGTAGCGTTTTACAGGAATCTAAGCTTTTACCAATGTTTGAACCAAACAAGTTTCGTAGTGGCGATCGCAATCCTAATTTGTAGGGTCGTGAAAAGTCGGTAACTGCCTCCATATTGACTACTACCTTCGACACCGATAGCAGCCTCGATCCTTTGCCAATCGGCAATTGCAGTCAAAGAATTTAGCCTCAAGGTCCTTCGAAAACTATCAATGCTCGTTTCAGTTAGGCCGAGGACCATCTCCCGTGAGAAAATATTATTATGCCGCACGGGCAATAATTATCCCATCAACCTTTTTCGCTAGCCAAGTGGACTGTGCCTTGAAATTTCGGAAAAGCAGACCCTGCATGCAGTCAAGGCAGTTGCATGCTAGTAATGGCAGATGGGAAAAACGGGACTAGATGCTACGTACAGAGTAGATTCCGTCTTGGCAGCAGATCTTGGTCGGACCTTTCTAGATTAGTGGTAGGGCTTGGTTTATCAGATTCTTTAAGATTATCTATTTGACCTGGCTGGCATCCTGCTTTCCAGTTTTCATTTCTTGCCCGTTCCCACTCATCCAAAGATTTCTTAGGTCAAGATCCAAGGTAATCTTATACACGATGAAGTTCTCTTTCGGAATCGCTGCCGCCCTTGTAGGCGCTTCGTCGGTTGTTGTTGCTGCACCCACTGAGCACCAGTCCGCCAGCAGTCTCGTGCTAGACCTCAACAGCAAGGCCTTGTCCACCCTCAAGAACTCTGAGGCGAAGCTCGCCGAGCGATCTGGTGCTAAGAAATGTACTACTGCCAATGCTGAGGTGCGCCGTGACTGGTAAGTTTGTCTCATGGTTATCCCAAGCTACCTCTCCATCCTAACGTGATTTTTTAGGAAAGCGCTTTCCAAGAAGGAGAGAAAGGCCTACATCGATGCTGTGCTTTGCCTTCGTGAAAAGCCCTCCAAGGCTGATCCATCTTTCGCGCCTGGTGCCCGCACCAGATACGATGACTTTGTCGCGGTCCACATCAACCAGACTAACAGCATCCACGCAACAGTAAGAAATATACTGCAAAATTCTAAGCCAGTCTAACAAATGGTCCAGGGAAACTTCTTCACGTGGCACCGGTACTTTATGTATGCCTACGAGAAGGCTCTCCGGGATGAGTGCGGCTTCAAGGGCACCCAACCTGTAAGTCCAGATCTCCCACCAACGATGCGAATTACAAACTCCCTTGGGAACTTTTGTACTATCCACACATCGCAATGGAAAGTATCATAATGGATTTCAAACTAACAATGCCTTTAGTACTGGAACTGGTTTGAGACTGGCAACGTTAGCACCAACCCGCTTTTCGACGGGTCTGAGACTAGCATGGGTGGCGATGGCAAGTACTTCGAGCACAATGGCACCATGTCCTCAAACCCTGCGCGTGATATCTTTATGCCATCTGGAAACGGTGGTGGCTGCATCGGCTCTGGACCCTTCGTCGGAGCCATCGCAAATCTAGGACCGCCATCTCCCGGTATGCGCGGCATGGCCAAGTCCAAAACTCCCCTCGGATACAACCCCCGCTGCCTTCGTCGTGATCTAAACCAGTACCCTATCGACAACTGGATGACGCTACCCAATCTATACAACGTCACTGTTGGAGAGGCTTCGAACAGCATCAAGGACATGCAGAACGAATTCCAGGGACGCTTTGCTGATGGATTCTTGGGTATCCATGCCGCTGGACATTTCACCATGGGCGGAGATTCCTCCGATTTCTACTCTTCACCTAACGAACCCGTTTTCTGGTTACATCACGCCATGGTCGATCGTATTTACTGGATTTGGCAGGCTCTGCATCCGAAGCAGGCTAGGGACATTGCTGGTACCATCACTATCGAGAACAGACCGCCCAGCCGAGATGCTCTCAAGTCCGACCCCCTCGATGTGGGAGTCAATGCCGAGTCAATCACTATCGATGATGCTCTTGATACTCTTGGCAACACGCCCTTTTGCTATATTTACGAGTAAAGAGCACGAGGCGGTAGGCAGCTTGGTTGGATAGCTAAATTAGTTAAACTTGATCAATTATTATCTATTCAAATAGAGCCTTGGTCCATGAATGTCTTTTCTCTCCACCTGGCCAGCAAGGTGAGGATGGAGTGATCTGCTTTAGATTCTCCAGTGCTATTCGAACCTTTTCCTTATCAACAGGCTCGCCGTTTCTGTGACTATGCATCGCATCAATGAGGTAGAAATCATCTGCTATCTCGGGCCAGTCATTCGACGACCGCCAATTTGGCCGCGGTCTATTTGGCGAGAAACGGCGCTCGTATTTATCACGAAAGATGTGATATTGAGCAATAGCATCCCATGGGCTCCATCGCCAACGATTCTTAGAGGTGGCTCGTAAAGGTAGGGGGCTCTCTATCTTGTTTGTATCCTCATTGTCACCAAGGAGGAAGTCTATTAGTTTCTGAAATTGCTCCGATGTGAGAGGAAAGATAGTGTATGGACCATCCAGGAGGCCAGCATGGATATAAAGTTCTTTGCACTAGAACATGGTCAGAATTCATCATGCAGCGGATCTGGTTTGGGCCTACCTCTACTTCAGATTCGCCTCTATCAAAGACTAAGACACCACCAAATATCTTTGCTTCAGCCCAATACCCGGCAGTGTCAGCAGCTCCGTCAGGGTATTGGTCAGTATTCTTATAGGCCCTATGGCAGAATGGCGTAGGATGCCGAACAGAGTCCCATTTGTTCATGTCCCGTGGTTCATCTACCCATCTCTGATATTCCTCGTGCGTATGATATACACCATCCAGCTTGTAAAGGTGTACCGCAATCTGGTGACATGAAACCGCCAGCATCTCAAGAAGTCGCAGATAGAATGGCTTCGATCCTAAAGTTGTCATGGAAAAGGCTTGAAGTAACTTGGGAACGATCAGAAAATGAGTTATACCATTGAATTACAACTATGACATACCGGAAATTTGAAACCGAGCATTGTGGCTTTGAAGTTTGCGCGGAATGCGCAGGCCCTTTCGATCATACCGGGGCAGAGCTCTGAATGAGCAATCACGGGATGATCATCTGGAATCCAATGAAACTCGGAGAAGGACTGAGTCGTTGGAAGACCATCGATGATTTGTGCGAAGGTCTGTTCTGCAACCTTTGTATACAGTACCCGCATTAAAGCATTCTCAAATGCTTGTCGGTGCTGGGTTTCCAGATCATCAACTGTGCCTAACTCAGATGTTCCATGGGAAGACATTGTGAGTTAGAGCACTCAGAAGTTGAGTAAGAGGATTCGAATCTAAGTGGATAAATTGGCCCTGCAACAAATAATGTAAGATGCCACAGCGAGGCTTGGCCAAGGACAATAATTGATGAATCACGTGGTGCCTTCGTAACACTATCCTGGACCGCTGGACCTGAGACCTGAGGCATTTAGCGACCAACGGCACGGGCAGCCAATCATTTCAACGCCTTTCGCGCCTATACCCGTGTACAGCAGGCGCACCCACCTGGAACCTGGTTCAGGTGATAACTAGCCGCCCGCGGTTTCTTTGATGTCTTGAAAAAGACCAGCGCTACCATTGATGAAACCGAATACTATTGGCTTACTATCTAGCTTACAGTGATATTCTATTTACAATAAAATCTAACGCTCGATCTAAGCAATATCGGCAATTTTTCACATGATGTGAATGCTAACATACTTGCCTGGTTTGGAAATGTCATGATAACCGCTGAGCGTAGAGCTGTTGGCCCGGTCAAGAGGGCATGTCTGGCGTATCGCTCAAAACCTGGACAGGAGCTTGGTTCACCAAGCCTTGATCGTCTGGTAACTGCAGCCAACTTGCTATCTATCCTTGTTCTATTCTGCTGATCTTTGTGATAAACAGTTATATAAGAGAGGCTATGAGAAACTTATTCAAGCCAAATCATCATCATCTCTGATCCATTGTGTTTCTATCATCCAACAACTTCCCACCCATCTTTAACCTCTCTGTCCACATACCATACACATAAAATACATCACGAACAAGCCACATCACTTCCATTATTCCAAAATGAGTATGCCCAGGGATTTCACAGTTAACGGGATCGGCCGCATAGGCATAACTGTTCAAAATCCACCAAACTTTGAACCGTTACAGGAGAACAGCTTAGAGTTCACCGGTGTGAGTGGTTTCTTCCCGATATTGCAAAAAGAATATCTGCTGACATATTAAATCTTCAAGTTGGCTTTCGCCATTCATGCGGGCCTTTCAATTCTAGAAAAGCCAAAGGGGCGTCAAACCTTGCAGAGAGTCGGAATGACTGTTGTCCAAGCATGAGCAAGGAATAACAGAGGAGGATTCAAGTTTGGTGGTGATCCGAACCAAATGCAAAGATACGTGGATGAATTTCTTCGTGCCGTCCGAAGTGACTTTCCAAGGGTCATTGTTGCTGATGTGGGCGGCCACGACGTTATCGCCCAAACCAAACGTATCCCTGGCGGCTGGGACGGAAATTTGTCTCGATACAGCCCGAAACAGGCCACTGGAATCTTGTTTAACAGAGTCGTAAGTCACACGTGGTGGAAAGAGTCGATGACTGAGCTCACAAGACTGACCTCACTGGCAGCGGGTTTCTCAGATGGCATCAGCCGCTCGTCAAGCTGGTGATAGTAGCAATGGCAAGAAAATGGCAAGCCGGTTCAGGTCATTTCTTTTCATGCTAGCTGTTGCCACAACTCACGAGCTGACTCACGCCTTTGTTGGCTATCTCGCCCAAGGGCAAGACGTCGTCACCTCATATACACCACCCCAGGTTACATACTTGAACTACAGTGGCTTACAGGACGAAGACAGTGATCCCGTTACAGGAGAATCTGGACGCTGGCTTGAGAGCGAGTTGTTCGGTGGATCCATCGAGTTTTATAGAGACATTTCAGACGATGGTGATCAGGTAAGTTTAAGACAATAGTCGGAAGGGGCTTGGCCGAAACTGACGGAAACCATGACAGGCAGGAATTCCATACATCCTCAACTCGAACGCACTTGCAACTAAGATACAGACAAACTGTATGCTTCAGCTCGTGACAAAGATTGACCGTAAGTAATTCCGCACGTAGGATAGACCAGACCGCAGTATTGACTATCGAGAAGAGTTTGACACGTTCCCACTTGCGACGACTGGCAAGCCCTTGACATACGAACAGCGAAGGGCGAAAGGATTGCTCAGTTTGAGCACGACAGAAGCCGGTGGATCGCAGTCAGGTGGTACATTCATGCGTGCACTCAGGGAGGGTCCCCGTGTTCTACACAACATTTCAGTCAGTGAGCTGTGTCGCGTTCCTCTTGAACCGAGACGAGCTTTGAGAACTAGACAGGTCGCTTACTAAGAAAGCACTGCATTTGTATACATATGTACTCGGCGTTAACAATTATCGTTCATTTTATTTATTTATTCGCGAATTATAAGATATCATCGCTCTCACAAGAACATATGAGGGGCTGGTCAGTGGGGTATGTTACTGCCCCGCCATTTTCGTTTCGGGTCCTTGAGCTGTCGATATCACTGGACAGCCTAGCAGAATAAATCCAGGGTGACAGCCATTGTTAAACCGATAAAATGACATTATTCCCAGTAAGGGACCGTGAGGCTCATGTTTTGACCAGGTCCCCAGGTTCTCTCCCTCAAGGAGGGTTGGCTGTCATTACCCCGGATTGAGATATTTGGAAACCGCTAAGGTAAATGAGGGGATGATACCCTACAGTGAAAAAGAGTGGCGTATGTACATATTTGCAGCACTTTTAATTAGGTCGAAATGTAGGTGAATTGTCTTTTGAGAATGTGACTACAAATTGAGGTCTGGTTTTCGATGCGAGCAAGCTGTAGATGATTGAAGCGAGTCTTTCCGGATGTTCTTTATTTGCAATGACTATTGACTATCCGATGGGAAGTTCAAAGAGAATGAAACACTCAGCAAAGCGCCGCAAATCGTACGACTACCAGTTCCGGTAAAAGAAACCGGCAATCCATTCATCCAGAACAAGTTAAAAAATTGGAGAAACAAAGACCCGTGAGTAAGATATCGGCATCTTGGTACGGCTGGTTCGGGTAAGGATATTTCCGCCCGGTTCAGATCACTCTACCCCAAGAATGGGAGGGACCAATAAGAAATTAGGATTTGCAATGATCATTCTGACGTGGAGAGCCGACTTGAATTGCCGCTACTGTATCCGTATGTACCGTTCGCATCCCAAGATCCACGGCCCCGCCCCCTCCATCATTCCCGGCTACGATAACGGCAAACATTCAGCTTTGAGGGAGGGACTTTGACTAGGTTTACTTAAAATGTCTCGACCTGCACCCTCTTTTCTGTCAAACTGTTTCTTCTTTATTCTTCACTCTTAAAAGATACCCCAGATTTCAACGTCTACTCTCCTCTTTCTGTATCCAACCTTCAACCTCACACACAAACTCCCTCACAATGTCCAACGGTACAAACGGCACCAATGGCGCCTCGGCGCAATCAAAGTTCGACCCCAACTTCACAGACCATGTCATTGGCCTCATGAGCCCCGAGACCGAGCCTAGACAGCGCGAGATTCTCACTTCCCTCATCCGTCACATGCACGACTTCTGCAGAGAAGTCGAGCTCAAGCAGGAGGAGTGGATCATTGGTGTCAACTACATCAACTCTCTTGGCCAAGCCTACAAGAAGAACCGCAACGAGACATGGCGCGTCTGCGATATCCTCGGTATTGAGTCGTAAGTTTCGTTCAATCGCCCGATGCCCAATATACACTAACACTTCCAAGGCTCGTCGACGAGATTAACCACAAGGTCGTCACCGAGGGAGGAAAGGCTCCCACATCCTCCAGCATTCTCGGACCCTTCTGGTCTCCCGAGACCCCCTTCCGCGAACTCGGAGGCAGCGTCGTCCAAGACATGCCCAAGGACGGTCAACTCACATTCTTCCACGGCGTCATCCGCGACGTTGATACCGGCAAGGGTATTCCCAACGCCGTCTTCGATATGTGGCAAGCCAGCACCAATGGCAAGTACGACGCCCACGACCCCGAGAACCAGTCCCGCCACAACCTCCGTGGCAAGTTCCGCACCGACCAGGACGGCAAGTTCTGGTTCTACTGCCTCAAGCCTACCGAGTATGCTATCGATACCTCTGGTCCCTCTGCTGAGCTCCTTCGCATCATGGGCCGTCATCCTTACCGCCCTGCTCACATCCACATCATGGTAACCCACGACGACTACCTTGGCGTTACTGCTCAGCTGTACCCCAGTGACGACCCTTACCTCGAGACCGACACCGCTTGCGCTGTCAAGGACGACTTGGTGCTTGACTTCAAGCCTGCCAAGGACGATCCCAAGGGCGCTGTTCTCGATGTCGAGTACAACATCAACCTAGCTTCCAAGAAGTACAAGCCTGACAACACTATGTTGATGCAGAACGCCAACCAGGACAAGTTCTAAGCAAAAACTAAAAAACGAGAAAGAACAAAAAATAAAAATACAAGAAAAGAAAATATTATAGGCATTGGGATAGCATGTACATAACATTTAACATGAGTACATTTAGCGTTTAAAGCATGAGGGATGACTAGTAAGAAATGGAAATTACTGCAACTTATCATAACCAAACTTCACCATTCGACGTGTTTAACTAAGAAGAAAATGAATACTGAATTACTCAAACTTGACAATATAGTTTCCATAACTTTTATCTGAAATGCAACGCAGACTAACCCATCTCCAGGCGTTGAGGCTTTCATGGAGTTCTCGTGTTGAAACTACAACAACGTAAACCAACCCAGCCAGGTCAAACCACCCGGGTCATCATGTTTCGTCTGAACCCAGTATTGGCTACACTGCCGATACCAAACGAAGGCAAAACACGTATCATGCGCAAAGGTGTAGCAAAACCTGCGTAGCGCTTGATCACACTCACTCGCTCTCGAATTGTCATACGGACTTGGCGAGCATGCACATCCAGACCAAGCAGATGGATTGGAGTGCTTACGATCTGAGACGCAGCAGGCATGAATAGCTGGGCCATCTTGAGCCTTGAGTCATCAGATTTGAAAATGTCGGCAAAAGGGGTGATGGACGTGAAAGGGAACTCGGCAAGCTTGGGAGCGATCATGGTAGGCAAGTTGAAAGATGCATAGATAGTCACCGCATCCCGAAGAGTGAACAAAGCATAACTCAGAAGAGGAGTACCCGCGCCGCAAGCCATGCGTGAGAAGTAAGCGTCTTTAAATATGCTCAGCCCGGAACTGACAGTCGTGGTAGCAGCGAATTTGGCAGGGGAGGAGCAGACAATGGACGGGTCGAGGTCATATTGCACGGCGTTGAAGGAATCGAACATGTTGGCGGTGGCGTAGGTTCCAAAGTAGACAAGGAAGGGAATGAAGAGTGAGGCAAAGGTGGCCTTGGGCTTGGAGGCCCATTTACGCATAGAGCCCATGACCGAAGTGTTGCTCGTAGCTTTGTTGAAGACAAGCCTATGGAGGCATATGTTAGTCATCTGCCACCGTATGTTATGTGTGGGATGGAAGAATGGTGAAGGGTCATTAGATATTGGTAGATATTGCAACTTACTTGTCAATGGCAGTTACCCAGGGAGTGACCAGAGCAGAAGCGAAAGCCGCAGCGGCCAGGTCAACAGCAAAGTACTGCATTGTACAGTGCTGCTGCTCCCTTATACTCATAACATCCGTCATTTTGATGATAACAAGAGTCAATGAGCTCAATTTATTTGATAGATGATCTAGAAGAGGAATGTAGAGTCTTGAAGGAATTTCATAACAGCATGAGCCATGACTCTTATATAAAGACGGCATCTGACACCGAAATACCGAGCCACCACATTGGCAGTCACACTCAGTCAACCTATCACAGGGCATGAATCGTTCTGTAGGTTCCCAACTACCGGTCTAGTTTCAGTCCGACACGTAAATTGTGTGACATGCCTCAACAAAAACTGTCATCAAGGGCTAACCTTGAGGTAGTGTACGACAATCACGAAAACGGTCAGGATGAGGCTTTGCCAGGTCTGAACTTAAGCTCACCTTGTGGGTCCCTGTCGGTGAGAGAAGCAATGGTTGGGCAGAGATTGCGGCAACGCTAATCTCAATGCCGTCTTGCGTCGGGTTAACAAGGAGAGCTGGGTTGACTCACCAGCCCTTTACCTAGGTGACGATTACGACTACAGTCTTTTCGGTTATGCTCGGAGTCTTTGTTGAGAGTTACTAGATAGACTATAGAACATCCATGTACCGGTACTGTTCGGCGTGTGAGCTTCTAGACCGACTTTCTGTTCCAGGGCTTGTTCGGTATTTTTCTGTCTTCCATCTTCCAGCCTCTCTCTGTCTCCGCGTTTTCCCCACGGCAATGAGACGGGATGAGATGGGAATTGTTGACGCGCTAGAGCTAACCCCGGATTCATCTTCAGGGGTTGAGCACGGACCTTGATGACACTGTCAGCTTCTGATTCAGCTTTCAGCCTCCTTTCTTGCTGCAACACAGAGTCAGTCATAGAAAGTATGTCCACTTTGTTGCTGGCAATGAAAATGTTTTTCTGAATTTTATATACGTCAAATGCAATGGATCTTTCCTATTCTTGACTTGCATTTTCATAAATACTTCCAATCTTCTAAAACTTCTAGCGTATTGCATCCTTCGGCTTTAGACGGCTTGGACGGTTCATTCTAGCTTATGGTTCTGGACGTGGTTCCCACTTCTCAGGTTGATAGCGAGATGAAACTTACTTATTGCAACAGTATGGCATAGCCGACGCTTTCCGCAATACACATCAGCCCTACAGTACAGTACTTCTACGGACAGGTTTATATTGGAAGCAGAAATTGGTGAAAGGAATCCCACTGAGCTCTATCTATCTGTTGTAACTTCAACCTCAGCCTTCTAGAATACCTCCACTGAGATGCTTCCACTATGCTACTATCAACTCTCCAGAAGCCTTTACTCCGTCAAAAACTTTGCTCGAGCATGGTCCATCCGTACAGTGGGAGCAACGCATAAGTTGATTCTGAGGCTGACCGATGTGACTGTTAAGCCGAGGCATGATGCTGGGTAGATGCTACTTGACTAGACTAACCAGAATTTCCCGCCGTATGCATGGATCACCAGCTACCGATGGATGTTAGCTGCGTGTTTTGCGTTCTCGAAGCCTACCACGTGTTCTCGTTAGCAATTACCTCCGATGGAAGTGTGATGTGATCGGACCTAAGCTATCTCTTGTAGAACTTGAGAAATTCGAGCAGATGAAAACGTTCCGTCTGCTTCCAGTTGAGCAAAAGAACCCGGATCGTCAAAGATGGACATGGACTCTCGAGGATTGTGGTCTAAGGGAACCAGTTTGATCTGATTTATGTCCGTCCCGCCAACTCTTAGACATGCTGTTCAGCCCAGTAGAACCAATATCGACAATACTAACCGACAGAAGTAAAGGTTAGCGAGTAGCTCTACGATATGATCATGGGAGAATGTCCAATCGTGCTTCAGAAGTAGAAGTATTATATTTGGGATAGCTGTAGGTCCGTACACAGCAAAGCTGTCAAGAAGGAAAGTCCTTCATTTATTCATATACCCGCTAGCTCGCTTGGATGATAGAGTCCCTCCAGGAAAAACGTAGTGTGCCTACAGTGCAGGCTGTTTCAGAGATGGTATAGTATTTGGTATGCTTTGATGAGTTCGCTCTTCAAAATTGTGGGCATAGCGTGAGTACCGTGGCAGCGCCAATGGCAATAGTATTGAGTCTTGTGCACACCTCCAAGCATAACGTAGCCAATGACTAGGCTTGAGTCTAGAACAAGCCACCGTGGGTCATTTCCCCATACCTGGACCAAGTTTCAGCTGAGGTGGAGCAAAAGGTTTATCACCAGTGAGTAAATTGACAACCTGATTGAAGAGAATGAAACCCAAAGTCACAACAAAACTTGATAACGGCAATCTATATGATCTAAAGTTCAAATAAAAGCGTAATTCGAGCAACCCTAAGTTGACAAGCCATCAATCAATCAACCAGCCAACCAGCCCTCACGAACAATCCAGAGTTCTTTAGTCTAACATCCTGGTGAGCACCACGATAACTATGTGGCTTCAGAAGTTGTTGATGGTCGCTTGCCAGTTGCCTCGACATCAATCCCGGTTGCGATATCTTTCGGTACTTTGAAGCCAAGATGTGCAAGGTAGTTGGCTGGGAAGAAGACATTATAGAGGAAGACAACGATCAAGATCGGCAGTGTATCGAAGACGTATTGGCTAGGACCGCTGTTAGTATTGGAAATAGAACATAACTAATTCTTTACTTACTACCACTCCTCCTGATGTGTCTTTCCATTTTTTCCGCCAGCAAAGTCAACCTCACGATAAACAGAACGAATCTGTATAAGCAGTTAGCACCTGGATGTCGCGGATGTCTGTACTAGGCCTTACCAAGATGAGCAGGCATGACACATTGACAACGGTCAACAACGTCTGCCACTTCTTTGTGATGCCATGCTTTTCCTGGTTCTGTCTCGCAAACTCAGGACTAAGCTTCCTGGCCGCGAAGTGAAAACGAATTGCTGTTACTGTGAAAAGACCGAAACCAGCAATCTGAGTGCTCACGCCGACAAGACCGAGAGTCTTGCCGAGGTTCAGTTTCTGTTTCGCATCGGAGTCTGTGGGATCGGTGCCGGCGATGAAGATTGCTGCGACAAGCTGAAGAATGAGGGAGATCACATCGAAGCCAACGAAAAGAAGGGTAATGAAGCGGGCTGTATATCATCATTAATTAGCAATTTGTTTCTTCGGCTCCGTAAGGATAGACTCACGAGGAACCCAAAGAAAGCGCAGTGTTCTTGACTCTGGGGGGACGACCCAGTAGACGATCCTTCCAAAGACGACATAAATGACACCGGCCATCAATACTGGAGGCAGGATGATAAGTGTAAACTGAATGACATATGGCTTCTTTTCAGTTGGTTCAGATGCAGACTTGATCCTGGCTGCATAGCCAATGACTTCCACTACATCAATGGTTAGTTTTGCAATTCCATACAGGGCTTCACAGTGTCCACATACTTGCAATGGCTAAGATCATAAAAATCCATACCCAAGCCTTCTTCCGGATGGTTTGGTAGAGTGTTACAAGAAAGCTCAGGCCAAAAAGGCCGGCAGCAACTCCTGCCAAAGGCTTGGAAGGGTCGTAGAGGTAGTAAGAAAGTGGTGCTTCCATAATGGCGAGATTGCTAAGTGAGGTGTGTAAATGATGATCTGGTATGAGGTTATAATATCCTTCATGGGTGGAATTTACAAGATATTATATAGATTCTTCTGTTTTTGCAACCACTGACGAAAAGACATCGTCGATATTTCGTTTTTGGCTCTGGCTAACAAGCCACCTCCACAGAGTCCAGACGGCTGGAATGGTAACACCACAGCAATGCCTCACAAAGAAGTCCAGATACGTCAAAAGCAGTCTGGCCTCAGCCACGCTGAGATGTGTTCATGCTCTGGGGACGCCACGGCTGAGGCTTGGCGGCCAATCCGACAGTTCGGTTTCATAAGCTAAAGAAGCCAGTAATACGTGGCGCCCGATGTCACTGGTCTAGTATGCAGCCACATCGAATGAGAGTCTGATCCAGGAAACACCTTGGGCGTTTGACGTGTAACGTTTGAACGTGCGATAAAAGCTTGTTTCAAAAGAGGTTATGGTAGTGGAATAAAGTTTCAATCTCCAGGCCACGTTCTGTCCCTCTTCGAATGGACTGCTACAAGCGACCTTCAGCTTACATCACGATTCCTAAAGGGGACATCGGACAAGTTAACTACCGACACCGACATGAGGCCCCATCCGGGATACCCAATCTCCGACATCCGGTAGTACAGATCTTGATAAGTGATGAAAGAGGGTGTGATTGCCTAAGGGTGACGTAAAACGTTCCGGAAAGTGCCATATGTAGATATGGGAAAAGGCAAGGCTTTCTTCAGATGAGGCACCAGTAGTGGAGCAACAGGGGGCAGAACGACGTGGTAAAGTCAGGAAAGTGGTCAACTGCAACTATCTGTGTTGGTGGTTTTCAGCCACACCAGGGAGCGAGCACCCAGCCCGGTAGTCTGGTCGAGATAACGGAAGTCTAGTCCCAGGAAGTCTAACTGATATGTGGCGGTCCATGAGCAGCTTGCTTTGCAGAAACCCTCTAGCCTTCTGGACTACCACAAACCTAAAACAGAGGGGTCACTCGCAATATTTTTGAACGAGTTTTAAATATGGTAGAAATGTATTAGCCAGCTCAACCAACCCAAAAAGATTGCTAGTCTGAATGACCACCATTAAGTATTGTTGTGCGCTTTGGTGCTAGAGACGCACAGTCAGTGGTTTGCGTTCTCCAGCCATTCTCGAACGTTCATGATAGGACCAGTTGCAAGGAAATGAGAAAAGCTGTTGAAAGTGGCGTGGAGAATGTGGATAGTGGAAGAGAAAGTCAGGTAAAACGGACTGTAATACGTATTCCGCCGCTTTAGGAGACATCCCTGAATAGCCCAGTTGGAAAAAGTCTGACTGTCATTATAAAAGGTGTACATACTACATAGACATTGGCACTTTGTGTACTGTCTTCTCGTAACCCTGCTATCTAGGTTATAATCACACCGGATATACTACATATATATATGGAAAACCTATATTATATAAACTTCGGATCGAACATCGCTCGATGGACTCAGAAATATACCGAGGTGAAACTCCTTCTCTCCACATACACACAAGTACAACCGCATATTTAATTGAGTTACAACTCAAGACTCTTCAACTCATGAGGAGCTGGTAATCGTTCGAATGTTTCCAAAAAGGATAGCAGTGATGTCACATTCAAGATGTGTCATCATCTCTATAGAGTCTACCTCCATTTTCGATCATCCCACATTGCCCGTTGCTGATAGTACCATCCAAAGCAAAAGTCTCCGTGGCAGTTTTAGTTACATAGACGGTCTTCCGGGTGGTGGAAGTCCCGAAAACTGTCGTATTATGTCCTTCATCACACCAGAATGGCTTGATGATACTGGTGATGAATGTTTTGATGACATCGACGCATTCAACTCTTGATGGATAAAGATCGAGTGACATGCGGGGGTTTCCGATATTAAGGGTGTAGAGACCTTCTGCGCTTTTGCGAAGCTCTTGACCAGGTCGCTCTATGGCCATATACATGGAAGATAAAGCGAGAGGTGTCCAGCGGGCAGGGGCGGGAATCGTCGCGGTAATAGTAGTGGCGACATTCTTGGTGTAGAATTTCGTCGAAGTTGTCCATTGTGAGACTGTCGTCGTGGTGGTGACAGTCACTATAGTATAGTAAGTTGGTTGGTATTGAATCCAAAAGCCATATGATCTTCATACCAGTGGGTGTAATTACCATTGTAATTCCTGAAACCGTAGTTTCTTCAGTCGTTGTGCCTGTACCTGTCAAGACTACCGTGGTATTCGCCACCAGGGTGTACTTGGAAGTCGAGTCACAATGCTCTCTGTAAGCAGTCGAGTTTACGTGCTTCGTCTTTGTCGTGGTTTCTATATCTAGTACGAACGTGCTGGCAAGACGGGTGCTGCAGAGTTGCTCTGTGGCAGTATACTTTCGATCAATGCTTAGAACTTCAGCCTCACGCCTTTGAGCAATTGCTACGCCGTAAAAGGCATACGATAGCAGTGCCAATCTCATCGTGTAAACCAGCGAAATGTATTTTGAAGATTTAGGAGAAGGTTATGGGGGAACGGTTGGGGACGGCAGCACTTTAACTGTAAATATGGATGTTGCTTTCACATGGTCTCTTGGGGCTTAAATCTGGTGGGAGGCTTTGTTGCTGTGATAACGCCGGAAATTGGCTTTCAAATTTGAGGGTCATTGTATCTCTGATTAGTGCCCGCAGATGACGTGCAAGCAACTTGATAAAGGCTGACATCAGGACCATAGCCGAGCCCGCCTTTTCCATCATGCGGCTGGCTCCTACTCTCATGATAGGACCAGGCAATCCTATCCTCCTTTGTGGTGTAAAGTGATGACTCCATGAGCTGCAACATGCCATGTTTCGTGGCCAACCAGTGCTCTCTGGTAAACTCAAACTAAGCAGCGTGTTTCCACAACCCTTGCACTGTTATGTACTCTGTGTAGGCTGCCAAGAAGGAGGCAACCACCTCCGGAAATAGACCTCCATCCTTGATCCAGTGAACTGTCAATGGGCCATATAGCAGCATCTGCACCAGCCTTCTTCTCCATTGTATTTTCGAATCCTCATCTTCATCCTTCATTCCACGTTTTTCTAACGAGCGATCGTGAAGCAACTGTGCAAGTTCCGCGAATACATAGACACCCCATCCCTTCAAGGACCAGATCATGAGTTTGGACTCTGTCTTTTCCGAATTTTTGAACACGCCACGTCTTGTGAGCCAAGCAAGGTTCTCGAAGCTATAGTAGCTGAGCAAACCAACGACGTACGTCGCTCTGATTACTTTGCCGAGAAAGTAATCTCGAGGGTTCTCGTCACGTTCCTTATCCACGTCTTTCGTTCTCACCAGGCTTACGAGATATTCTTTAGCATCAGTCCATGTGGCAAGCAGCCCCCATAATCTCGTTATGATTTGCCAATCATCCAGGATATCTGAAATTGCCCTTGCTCGCTCAGCAAGAAACGGTTTGTAGGTGCGAATCGTTGTCCCATATGAGGCCAGCTTGGAAAATGGTGTTGATGTCGATAGTCTCGTCGGCGTGTACTTTAATATCAAGCTTCCGAACCTAGTCGCTAATCGTCGAAGTCTCTCAGAAGAGGGCGTTTCGAGTGCTGTTGCGATGAAATGTGCCGCGTAAGCTAGAAAAAGAATAACAGCATCATGGCTTTCGCGAGTATGCATAAGACGGTTCAAATGTGAAATGAAACCGTCAAGCTTTTTTATCGGCTTGGGTATCCTGCTGGAATTGAAACCCTCGTCATTTACCGGCAACTCTGACACCTCAATATGAACGTCTTTGGTCTGCGGATCTGGAACTGTCGTGGGGGGGATTCCAGGATTTGTCTTGTCGACTGTTAGAGCAGGTGATATGCCTGCTGGTTGATCCCTGGTCTCTGCCATTTTGTAAACACTAAGAAGAAAACAAGAAGTTATAAAATTATTGAAGAAGAGCCAGCTCCTGTGACTCGTATACGATTTGTTTTCGTCGAGCTTGCTGTTGATGGTAGAGGATAATCAAGACTACGAAGTTGAGGATAACAATGAATGAAATATTCTTGCGGGGATCGTCATTGTCTTTAACTGTTTTAGGGCAATACTTGGCGCTTTATCTGCGGCTGCCGCGTGAGATTACTTGAAGGGATATAGCGGCGTGTGTGGATACGGATATTTCTTAGTGTAGTGACATATAATCGATCGATTCTACTCTACAATAGCTTTACCAACCATTTGGGCAATACAAACATGGATAGGTAGGTATATGAAGCTTCTCACAATATCAATTCTAGTTACTTCTTACAGTCGTTTCAAACACAGGACTCTAGTAGCCTATTGTCATTATGCAGCATTTGGCCTTGAGCAAGGTCATCCTGACGACTCTCATGGGTGCGAATATTCCTTGTCTCCACTCCAGATTGTAAACTATCGCCAAAAGAGGGCAAAGTTCTGCATTTCTTTGACCGACTGCCGAGAAGAAGAAAAATGAAATGAAATAAATGACATTCAACTGATCCAATTTTATACACCATACGGAGACTCCAGAATGTTACTGGATACAGACAGATAAACGCATGGCTGCTCAATCGCCGACAGTTGGGTATTAATCTGTTCTATTTGATACCATAACCAAGTATAAATAAATCTCGAGTTCTTGGAATACAAATGTTATACAATGTCTACCGTTCTGCCTTGGCCAAGGAGCACTATTGAATAAGCTCTTGCTTTGAACCTTCATGAGCATAGTACAGCTTCAACCCTTCATAACAGCCCAAAAACAATCCGTTGCCAACAGCGGCCGCTATACAAGTCACAGTGGCACCTCGGAAGAGCCCGGAAACTCCATCTCTCACCAGAATACCCTTGGCAATCGAAATAGGACCGCTTGCTGCAGGTTTTCTAGCCTTTTCTCGACTCAACGCTGACGTAAAAAGTGCTTCTGGTTGTAAGGGATGGCTGGGCGGAACCTTCTCTGGAAGACGCATCCTTGTCTTTACGACATCTACCGGAACAAAGAGTAGAGATGCGATAGCACCACCAATACCGGCTGTGATTCCGCTAACTTTCACTTGCTCTTTGATACTTGGCGACTTTTCGAATCTTCGAAGCCATTTAGCTTTGAGGTATTCGTATATCGAAAACGTGAGACTTGTTCGTGGAAGGTTGCCTGCTACCAGAACCGTGTAACCCGTCCACAGCTTCAAAGGTTGTCGGACAAAGTGCTTCAAGGCCGATAAAACTGGAAACTGTTGTCCGCCACCTTCCGAGAATCTTGACACCTGGGCGTTCTGTTTGAGGACTTCGGAGGGGTTGATGATGGCACAAGCAACCATGTCCGCGAGGGCACTACTCGCAGCATGTACAGCCGTCTGAGATAGACTTCCCGGCTTGAGGCCTTCCTTCGGTTGCAGAGTAGCTTTAGTCGTTTCGTAGATGCCAAAAAATGTGACGGAGGCTGGTATTGTTGTTATGACTGTGGGTGTTATGCCGCGGTATAGGCCGCGGAACAAAGCTGGCTGGAGTTTGCCTTCATGACTTCTGTACTTGGGTATGTACTCCGGGGACTGAATTCGTGTGATGAGAGTATCGAAAGGATGTACAACAAACTCGACGCTCAGAGCCGCAACAGCTGCGGCCTACACAAGTCAGTCATGTCAACATCGACCAGGAAACCCGCATCTCTTACCAGTGATATATCTGCAGCATCTGCACTGGAAGCTTCGGACATTAAACAAGAAGATTATGACCAGAGTGAGGCTAAGTGACAACGTATAATAAAGATTTATAAGCTGTGATGTGAGGTTATTATATTTGATATACTATGATTCGAGAGGTTGAGGATCTGAAGGGCGAAAAGTCTAACGCACTTGGTCAAAGATCAACTACGTCAACGTGGAATATTGGAGTACAGTGATGGCGCTAGACTATCGCCCCGACAATCATGGAATGAGCCAACAATGAGCGAATCATCAATCATTGCAGTATTTACAATTACGAACAACTCACCACATTGCGATAAGCACATTCATATGTGCAATTTGGCTGTTGTTGATCAATGGTATGACACCCGGGACTTCATCAGAAAGTATCCTGACATCATTTGTTTTGTCGCCCTTGGATTGCTTTTGCTGTTTGAAGACATTAGTCAGCAATCTTATCAGGTCAGACCTCAGAAAAGTCTACCTCTAAGCCCACGGGTGTCAAAATAAAGATGCGAAGAGCGCAGTGGAAGGGTGCAAAGACTAGCTGGCTAATTTCGTCTCTCAGATCACAGCAGTAGCGCTTTCTGACGCTCCGGGTCAGACAGTTCTAGTGCAGTTCACCGGCTGTCAGCAGCAATCAAATCATTTTTACAGTGGTTGAATCGTGTCAGACTCATCAGGCATCGCGTCGTCAGATGTTTCCTCAATCCATAATCACGCCGAGTAAAGAGCCTTGTCTCAAGGTCCAATGAGTCAATCCGCAACACCATCGAATGACGCCCATCAGAGACTCGGCTTCAGGCGAAAGCGAAAACAAGTTGGTCGAGCCTGCGATGGTTGCCGACTCCAGCGGATAAAATGCGATGACAGCGCTCCATGTCTCAATTGCCGCACCCGCGGTAGGGAGTGTAGCAACAGCAGTGCATCACTAGTATCAACTCTCCCTCAGGCCCAGGATGAGATTGATAGGTTGAAGCAAAGAGTCAAAGAGCTGGAGGCTGAACTGTCGCGAGAGCGTAGTGTCAGAACATCTCCAGTCACACGTGTACAAGAGCCAACACCGCCCAGCGGCTCACCTTCTCTCCCTCATTCAATAACCCATGAGGCCCCCAAAATAAAGCCTTGGGACGGCGTTTATCTTCGACCAGCACGATCCCCTCATAGTGCATGGTTTGGACCGTCCTCGCTTTACTTCTTCACACATCGACTCAGCACCTTTCTGAGTACCCAAGCTGAGCACATGCTCATTCATCTTGCGAGTAATTTGGAGCTACGTGAGCAGCCGGTATTGGCTCAAGACTCTTCCCGACTTTTGGCACCACTGACGGGAACACACGACGAAGCCTTTTATTTGACACTGATCCAAGAGGAGTACTTCCTTAGTTTGTATTGGGAAACCTATCACACTTCCTTATACGCTATCATTGATGAGGCGACCTTCAAAACGCACGTTCAGTCGCTTTACGTCGATGTGCCACCAGGGCTTCACAGAAAGCAGTCGGCACTTGTGGATATCATTATTGCTATGTGTATGCAGTACCACGTCTCTTCTCGGCCTGCCGGGCAGAAGACGAATATTGTGGAAGACAACGATGCTACTCTAGCTGGTCGGTGGTATTATAGGCGGGCCCAGAGTCTTTTAGCATGCGAAGTGGAGAGCCCCTCACTGTCGACTCTACAATGCCATTTACTATGTGGCGTATATGTCTGCGTCGGATCTTTCCATAACATGGCGGATAGCATCTGTGCTCTCGCGGTCCGGACAGCGTATATGTTAGGTCTCCATCTTGAACCACCATCGACTTTGCCCTCATGCGAGAGAGAGTTAAGGAGACGTTTGTGGTGGTCTGTCTTTGAACTCGATACTAAAGTCGGCATCAAAGTCGGTCGTCCATTTCTTGTCCGCACTACACACATGATGCCCCAGCTACCACAAGACTGCCTTGGGGCCGCCATAGAGTCGGGATCGACGTTTGCCCCCATTGGAAACAACGCTACTTGGCTAAGTTTCAACTTGCAAAGGTTCAAGCTCTACCAAGTTGCGCGAGATCTCAACTTATCCTTCTATGGCCACGAACTGAAAGTTCAAGATGGAGACTCTTTCTACAATGACTATGGCGCCATGGATGACCTTGCGGTCAGCTGGGGTCCACAAACAAAGACTTTGGTTGACTGGACGAAGCAAGTCCCTCAGTCTCTTCATAATAAACGTAAAAACGGCGTTGCATTCTCTTGTGACGGGTCAACACTTGATCTCGAGCAGTATGCACCACTTTGGCTACAAAGGCAACGGCTATGTCTCGAGCTGGAATACAACCATTTATGCATCAGTCTTCACCGACCTTTCATATCATTTTCAGTCCAACAAGGAAGCTCTACAGTCGCCATGGCTGTCAAGTGTGCTGAACACGCCATAGAATTAACAAACATCACACACCAGGCTCTGACCACAACAACCATACTCCACGGGTGGCATGAGGCCTTCCAGTGGCAGTGGAGTGCGGCCATGACGCTCGTAGGTTTTGTCGTTTCAAACACACAACACCCTCTTGCAGCAACAGCCCGCAGATCTATTCAGCTGGCTGTTTCTGTCCTAGATATATTTGCACCAAGTTTTGACGCAGCGGCGAAGGCAGCTATTATTGTCCAGACATTGCACACAAACATTGAGTCTGTCATGACGCAGTTTGAAACGCAGTCAAATCACTTTCTTGGGATGGTAAATAACAATCCGTTGTTGGATAAAGGTGTGCCATTGCAAGAAGGCGTTAATGAATCTGTCCCTAACCAGTTCGATGCTGTTGGTATTGATTTTGACCTTTTGGATATGACCATGCATGTGGACTTCTGGGCTGAACTAGATATGCTTCTGCCCGGAGGTTTTGGAACTGAGGCTATCGCACCGTTGCAATCATGAGACAGACTTGCGAGGGTATCTCGTTGAGTCTTATTTAGCGTTCAGGAGAAGCGCTACGGTGACACTGTCCACCACTCGTCTGATAAGATGCTTTCGGGTTGTTGGATGAAGTGATTCAAAGGGCAGACATATGACGAATGAAGTTTCATTAGAACTACTACCAAAACTACCAACACTTCCCCTCGGAATAAAGCACAAAATAAAAACTCATCAACTATCCATTCTCACACCCCGTACCCAAAACCGTCCTTGATTATTCCGTGAGCTTTCTAATACACACAGACTACAACGTCTCAAATACAGCCACTGCCGCTTCAGCAGTCGACGTAGCACTGGCTGGATTCTGGCCAGTAACCAAGCGGCCATCAACAACATGAAAGTCGTCCCAAATGCCAGGAGCACGTTCATCTTTACATCAGAAGTCAGTTTCAGGTGCACTACTACAAGATATCAAGGAGACTCACAAACTGCACCAAGACGAGCTGCAACTTCTTCAACCATTTCAGAACCCCAGCTTCGTAGCTCTTCCATGATCTTCATCGTGGACTCGGCTTCGGTAGTGAACCCCGTGATCCACTTTCCCTTGATGAGAGGCTCGTTGGTAGTGGGATCAATGAGATTGGCAAAAATAGCTGGGCCGTGGCAGACAGAAGATACGATTCCGCCGTTGGCCCAAACTTGGGCGGCTATTTTCTGAAGAGATGTTGCAGTAGGATAGTCAATCAAAGCTGCATGACCAGCAGAAGCATAGAACAGGCCATATCTGGAAGGGTCCAGGTCCGAAGCCTTGGGCATATTGTCAAGCTTCTTGCGGAACTCGCTGTTGGTATCAGACCAGGTAGCCAGATCATCGCCGTTGAGAAAGTCAGGCTGCTGAGAGAGCCAATCGGGAGTGTAAGTGCCAGTCTCTGAAGCAAGATCTACTTCAAAGCCTGCAGCAGTAAGAACATTATATGGATGAAGAGCCTCGGTGATGAAGAGACCAGTGGTTTCCTTGCCTTCGAATAGAGTGGCAGTAGCAGAGGTGATGGCAATAAGAGCACGGCGAGGAGGAGACATTTTGGATAACTGAGCCGGTAGTTGTTATGAATAAAATTGAATGTTGGTTAAGGGTGTTCTTATGCAAAGATATTTTTTGAGGGTCTTCTTGATTGAACGTTGAATGTTGGTGAGTGATATTGCGTCTTGCACCGGTGATCAACATGATTATATGCATTTGTGGAAACTCCAGCTTACACAATGAACTCAGTTCCTAAAATACAAACAGCTCGTGAATTCCAATATCATGACGAGCGATATTGTGGTGTTGATGAGTTGCTCCAATTGGCTGTAGAGTGAATGGTGAGAGTTGCAAGCTACCCTAAACAACTGAGTTATGCATGTCAGATTGTCTTATCGAATCAGAAATGCTTGAATCAAGAATTCCTTATCTTATCATTGTCTTATCTAACTCCGAACTCTGAATAATCGACAGTAACGTTATGGAGACGCTGGAGCAGGAGATACTCCTATTGGACAACTAATTTGAAAGCCAAAGGAGTCTCCCCGAATGGCTCGGATACCACCGAATCCATCTTTTCTTCGACGGAGTCCCGGAGTTCATTTTCGAGTCATGCAACCCCATGACATAATCTTCAATCACGTCTTAATCCACTCTCAAGACTGATTATTACCATGACCTTGGAAAGTAGTGGTGATCACTAATTAAGTTTGTTATAGTTTTCTATATATAACAAGACCTCTGGTCCTAATTCAACATGACTGTCCATACCTCCCCAAACTTTGATCAATCTATAGACAGCGATTGCCTTTACTTTTTGTTTCATTACTTCAGTCACAACAAATTAGCAATATGACACTATCAAAGAAAACACCAACTGTTTCTCCCGACAGCAGGCTGTTCAAGCCTATCCAAGTCGGCAATGCCAAACTTGACCATCGAATCGTTATGGCACCCTTGACTCGATACCGCAATGACGATAACCATGTCGCTAAGCCATTTGTCGAGCGATACTACTCTGAGAGAGCTTCAGCTCCAGGTACACTTGTCATCTCAGAAGCTACTGGTGTCTCCATGCAGGACACTGGTATGCGCCAAGGCCCAGCCTTTGTCACAGACGAACAGGTCGCCGCCTGGACAAAGGTTATCTCCGGTGTTCACGAAAAGAAGTCCTTCTGGGCACAACAGATTTGGGGCCAAGGCCGAGCCTCTGACCCAGAATACCAGAAGGATCGCGGCTTCAAGTATCGCTCGTCCAGTGCTGTGCCTATTGAAGAGGGTGCCCCAGCACCTGAAGCCATGACCGAAGAGGAGATTCAAGTCTTTATTCAAGACATGGTTGCTACTTCTCGGCGGGTCATCGATGCCGGTGGCGATATCGTCGAGGTTCATGCCGCACACGGATACCTTATCGATCAGTTCACAGCCGACTCTGTTAACAAGCGAACCGACAGGTGGGGTGGCTCCGTCGAGAACCGCGCCCGTCTCTTGCTTGAAGTCGTCAAGGCTGTTTCTGCCGAGGTTGGTTCCAAGCGAGTTGCTATTCGCCTTTCTCCCTATGCATCATTCCAGGGTGCCGAGTCGTCAGACATTAAGGAGCAATACACCTACATCATCAACGAGCTCAAGAAGGTCGGCCCTCTGGCCTATCTCTCCTTAGTTGAAGCACGAGGTGACCCTGCCAAGCTGCTCGCTCCTGACCAAGATCCCTCAACGGACTCCAAGACACTTGATTTCATCCTAGAAATTTGGGACAATCTCTCGCCTGTCATTGTTGCCGGTAACTACAGTCCCGAGTCGGCCGCCGAGGTTCTTGACGGACACTACAGCAAGTGGGATGTTCTCGTTGCTTTCGGTCGACACTTCATTGCCAACCCCGACTTTGTTTGGAGAGTCAAGCATGGCGTTGAGCTGACCCAATATGACCGCACCACCTTTTACGTTCGCGGCTCAGAGATTGGGTATGTTGATTATCCTTTCTCTCAGGAATATGTCAATGAGCAAAGAGCATGGGCGGTTAAGAATTTGAAGATGCACGCCAAATAAAGTCCTGCATCCGGACGGAAGAGAACACGTGGATGCCTGGGCAGCAATCCTCTTGGGTTATTTTAAACGATTTATGACATCATACCACTATCGAGGGTAGACAAAGATAAACTCTAGACAGTTTTAATAGAATTAGCAAATTCAGTATAAAGTCAAGAGTATCGTCGCTAGCTCATTTTACTGGGTTATTATTCACATATCCCTTGACCCACCTATTCAGAAAGTGAGGAAGCCGGGTCAAAGGGCGTTGTTGACAAATCTTTTGCATACAATAACGTCATATCTGACAACACTATATAAATGTAGTTTACCTTCACCAAGGTCATCCTTCACTTACTTTAGATTACCAGGTTCTGTGCATAACCCATCTTAAAAGTTACCATGACTACAAAATTATCTCTAGAAGGTGGATGCCTCTGCGAATCCGTTCGCTACAAGATCACCTTTCCTGAACATCACGATATTTCCAACGACACCTTGGGCTGTATCTGTCAATGCACTCAATGTCGCAAGCAAACAGGAAGCTTCTTCCTCGCAACTCTCACCGTCCCTGTCGAAACCATCGAATGGCAAGGCGATTCAGAAAGCAGGATCAAGAGATACAACAAAACAGAAAATATCACCAGAGGCTTTTGCGATACATGCGGGTCATTTCTTTTTTGGCACCCTCAAGGAGACGATATAAGTATCGCTACTGGAAGCCTTGATCCTCTCTACCTGCTTGGCGAGGGCGCCGAAAACACAAATGGCCTTGTGCCAAACCACGGTTTCGCGGATCAGATATTCAGTGGAAAATTCAATATCGAGTTTTGTGGAAACGAGATTCGTGGTGTTACAGATGATATACCGTTGCTTCAGAAGGGGAAAAGATGTCAAGGCGATAGCTCGAAAAGTGAAGAACATGCGGTTTGAAGAGAAAGGGGGTTCGCTGTGGGCTTAGAAAAGGGAACCAAGCATTTTATTACACATTCTGAGGCAGAAAAAGGCGTATATAGTTATGGACTATTTAGGCCAAGATGCGGACAGTCGCAAAACTGTTAAGGAGAACTCACATCACATCTGTGAAATGTCTGATCATGTTACTTGGCTTTGGAGGTATCTTGGGGCGCATGGTCTAAGTACAGTGAACGGATAGCTTGACTACTCTCTGTCTCTGTAGTTTACCTTGGTATCATCTCTTGCAGGTGGTGACAATGACCGTGGACGAGGACGTGGTAGGGGTATCCCTAGCTGCGCATTGACGTGTCTAATCATCTCTCCAATCTCAGGATAGTCAAGTTCATTTTGTGGCCTCCTGTCAAAAATACGCATTGCGATTATGTCTAGCGGTTTGCGTTCCCAGATATCCCTATAAATATGATGGTGCGTGAGGGCTCTTGGTGCATCCACGCGTACACAATTTTGCTTGTCCCCCAGTATGGGAAGTGGCGAAGGCAATGAATCGTTCTCATCGTGAAGAAGAAAGTCAAAAAGAGCCTGCTGTTGCTCATCCCGAAGTTGATAGACTCTTATCGTTTGGCCTTTGCGGCACGGATGGAAATAGATGTTAGGGGTCTGATTTATATCGGTAGGTCGACGCTCGAAAACAACAACACCGCCCAGAATACGATCCTCTGCCCAGTAGCCGACCATATCTGCCACGCCCTCGGGGTACACATCGTCGTCTAGGTACGCGTGGTGGCTGAAAAGAGTAGGTCCCGGAGGAATATCGCACATGTCTCCAACGACCGGCAATCTCCAGTTTGTAACAGCATTGATATCGCCTTGATGTAGTCGATGATTAGCTTTAAATAGCATCACAGCTATTTGGTGCAGAGAAACAGCCACAAGCTCGACAAGGCGGATATTGAAGCTCTTTGACCCAGGCGTTGAAGCTTGAAATATCTTGACAGCCTTTAGACAGACTTTAGTACCATGATACCGTGGTACATCGGTGGACTCACATCAGGATCGAATCGAAGCTGTGAAGGTTCCCAGTCTTGGTAGTACTTCTCGGCCAACTCGAAAGCCTCGGGGCACAACGTTTCATGATCGTCGATAGGGTGCTCTCCTCCAATCCCGGGGAGTCGCCTGTCCCAAGCCACATCTGCGATCGGAAGGCCATCAATGATTTGTGCATAGGTAAACCTTGCTAGTTCCGTCTTCACAACATTTTTGATGGCTCTATCGAGAATTTGGCGGTGGTTACTCGAAGTTATGGTGTAAAATGCTACACGTTTGGCGTAAGCGTGGTGGGCAATAGTGGCGAGCTCTTCCCTGTGACCTTCCAGTTCGCCAGGATCCATGATAACTTATGTGACAATGCTATTAGTGTAGCTGATCGATGGAGGTTGAGTAGCCAGATACTTTCCTAATAGGTGTTCTAGTAGAATAGAAGTGTGCAGAAGGGGCCTCAGTGGATGAAGCATTTTTGGAAGAGGAAATGAGAGAACATATGATCTAAATTGCAATGCTTTTCTTAACCGGCGCTTAGTAACAATCCCGATTGGCCGAATTCCCCAATTTTGTCAACCCAACAGTCCTACTACGGATGCCAACGCAAAAGGGCGGGGCTCTTCAGGTCGAGGACAAACAGTTACCAGATTTGAGCACGATGTGGTAAGGTGATGCATTGGGCCAGCTCGAGGTAAGCATCAAGTGAAACGAATTCATTTGCTACTGGAATGTACACAAGCCTCATGGAATTGGGGTATCGAAGTGTTTACATTCAGGCTATTCTCTGAGTTCTTCTTTTACCCAATGTTCGTACAGCTCAAACCTTGAGGTGGATGATATACTCTTGCTTTGTTCCCACGAACATAGTCAAGTTCTTGCAAGGACTGATGTTTGTTGAAGTTGTCTCGTAGAATAACAATACCCAAAGAGGAACAGTAAAGCAGTCTTCGATATGGAGTGAGCTGTTCTAATCCATATAAAATCTTTGGATAGCCCGTAGAAACATCATAATTGCAACTCAACAAACATCCTTCTATCTTCTCAAGCGACCAACGCAACACAAATCTATTCGCTCTACTCTGTCTCTTTAACACTTCCCGCATTACAATTGCTAACGCATCTCTTCTAAAACCCACACTTTCTAACTCAAAATGTCTTCCCTAAACCTCTACGTCGCTACCTGCAAGGACCGCGGTACTGGTGGTCCCCGCCACTGGATTCTCATGATGGCTGAAGAGGGCTCCGTCCAGGCTACTTGGTACCACTCAACTGGTGGACCGACTCAAGGTAAGGCATATAGCGTGGTGATTGAACAGAAACGATTCAACAGCCATGGAGTCGAGAAGCACGATTTCATCGGCCGGATTGCATCCAAAGACAAGAACAAGCTCAAGGCTGCTGCGCAGCGAGCTCCCGGCCTGTTTTGCCAGAGATGGGTCGTCAACGTTCTTGGTGACCTCGAGAAGCGAGGTATCGTTCCTCAAGGAACTTGGACCCAGTGGTATTCTGTCATGGAAGTTGATCCCTATTCTGATGATGGCGCCCTTGCTTATCGGTCAAGCAGTGATGACGGCTTCACTGATGCCAGCTCCGCCAACACCTCCTTTTCTGAGAATTATAAGTGCTAGTCTTGCAACGAGAACACACAAAGGGCTCAGGCTGAGAATGTGTGGATCGGCGTGCCCACGGGGATGAAAACGTTGATAAGTCGTCTTTTCCCTTGTTGGCTCGGTCTTGGTGGTGGAGTGACGAATCAGTGATAGCGCTTGCTGGCAAGCAGCAAATCATTGTTTTGGGAGTGGCAAACAGGTAGGTTGTATAGCATCGGTGTTTTGCTTTGTTTGATTGCCAGGTATGAGTACTTTTAGACATTTCGAATAAGTCGGAGCGATTCCTATGAATATACAGGTAAGTGCTTTCAGTATTAACAAATTCATTTTCAAGAACGTGCAAGATTCCTTTTTCCTTAGTGTTGTTTCTGCGGATTGTCATACTTTACAGAAGTGTTAGAAGATCAATATGACTGATTGTGTTACCACGTAATGTATCTGGTGCTCAACCACTACGTTCGCACAAGCCCACGAGCCTTTGTTCACGTCAAGTCCGTGACACTCACTGTCGGGTACATGCACCAAACAAACATGCACGTGCCGTTCTAAGCTACAAGCTGATAACAAAGACTTCACTTTCGCGGTATATTTCACCTTCAAACTGTTGGTTGGTATCTGCGTTGCTGCCTAAGTCGTAACCTTTATCAATAGAGTGCCATCTTCTGATCGATGACTCAACTCTTCCCTCAACAACAACATCGCCATCATCATGAACAGGAAACCCTACATCGTCGAGGCCGCCGGCTCTCATACACATTCTCTCATACTTCTTCACGGACTTGGATCAAACGGCAAGAATTTCGGACGTGAGCTCATTGAAAGTGGAATATCCTCTGATGGCAAATCATTGCCTGAACTTCTCCCTGGCGCAAGATTCATCTTCCCAACAGCCAAGATACGTCGCTCCAGTGCTTTCCGCCGGGCGAGGTTGACGCAGTGGTTCAACATTGCTTCATTGGAAGACCCTTCTTATCGCAACAATACACAGCTCCAGGGCTTGGAGGAGTCTTCACGTGAAATCTTCCATCTCATCAACCAAGAACGCAAAAAAGTACCAGACCAAAACATCATCTTAGGGGGGATCAGCCAAGGATGCGCCATGGGCTTCACGTGCCTGCTCGCCATGGACTGCCCTCTTGGGGGGTTCATCGGCATGAGTAGCTGGCTTCCGTTTGCCGACGAAATCGAGGGCTTGTTCAACGAATCTGACGAGGCGCATCTTTCGGACGAGGATGACTATCCATTTGCCGCTTCTGATGATGAGAGCGACTCAGGCAACCCAAGCGCCAAGGTCCACAACTACGCCAAAGAGCTTCTTTCCTTAGAAGCAGATGATTTGTCGGACCAATGGTCACCATCAACGCCTGTATTTATCGGTCACGGAGACGCAGACGAGAAGATCAAGCCTAAACTTGGTGAAGGAGCTTGTCGCATCCTATGTTCAGTTGGATATGACGTACGTTGGAAGGCCTATGCAGGGCTGGGTCACTGGTACAAGGTTCCGGATGAGATTGATGATATCCTGGATTTCATCAGAACTAAGGTCGGATGGTCCATGTAAATTTGGTGGAAGCAGGATATGGCATTACACAAGGCCTGTTGATGCCCAACCACTATTCTGTCAGATCGGGATTCAGAATCGACGCCTTTGGAGAGAACCTGGCAAGAGACAAATTGACAGCTTCTTTAATCATTTATTTGCTCACTGTATATGTAAACATGAGGTCCGATTGTTAATATGCAGTGTCCAGTGGAGCTGGATCCTCCTACAATGGAAATCACGATATTAAGCACCGCGGTCTATTCAACTATGAGCATGATTAACTTGTACCTTCAACTGCTGTAACTGAGTCGCCCAATATCTCAATTCCCATTGGCCCTGATATATATCCTGGGTTGCCCCGTGAAGAAGTCTAATCGCGGGTCAAGCTGTGGGTCAAGGGCACATGAAGTGGAATAAATGACCAGGATTGCATCAATCAGAAAAAAGCCGTCATCGTATAGGGGTCAGTACATCAGTTTGTGGATTTTCGAATCACTGAAAACGCAAGTTCGAGTCTTGCTGACGGCAAAACAACTGAGAATCATTTCTTTTTGCATTCGTTCGGTCTCGTGATACTACGAATGTCTATCATCAAATGTCGACAAGATGTCCCCACAACACATTTTTTACAATTTTTATGGGAACTGCCAGCTGTTGGTAGTATCATAATGACTCAGCTCCCTCCTCTGTTGCCTCTTGGGCCAGGCAGAATTTCTTATATCTTGGGATGATCTGGTCAGTATCACCAACAGTGAGACATGACTAACCCAGGCATGCCACATACTTTACTATCTTTTGTCACCCTATAAAGGCTGTCACTGCGGGACTAAAACAATTATCAATATCTGCAAACAGTGAGTAGTTCATTACGAGAGATTTCCGTTGTCCTGCCCATCTAGTTAGAGCGGTAGTTAGATGGTAAAAATGCCGTTTCGGGTGGGAGGACCTGAATGCATCGACTGCCAAGACATCAATGACAAAAGCGTCCCTGTCAATCTCGTGCGACCTCGAATACTCGAGCGAATCATAATTGTGTCAATTATCTATCCGAGATAGCCGAATCAAGTGAGGAACTATGATCTTAAACCTTTTGAAACTGTTCACGTTACCACGGAGAAGTTGTGGGTGCAGTTATAAGAACAGATATCCTGGATATTCCCTCTTACCAGCTTCATACAGTTCTTCATCCAACTAATTTATTGGCTCTGGATATCATCCTTCGTTCCAGCATGAAACCTTTTATCATATTGTCAACCTCTGCCTTTGCAAGTACCGCTCTTGCCCGACTATATAAACGCCATGAACATGCGACAGGCTGTACCGATACATCAGTTACAATTCCTTTGGTCGCAGCCAGAGCAGCGATGGGTAGTCTTCTCAGTACGGACCCCATCGTTGCAAGTCCCACAGGATTAGTGACAGAGCAGGAAGAGGAAACACTTTCTACAGACGCAGGGACGCCGCGCACGGTTAGCATCGCTACTCCTTCGACCAGTACAGAACCCGACATCCCTTACACCTACGATTGTGTGAGCGATTGCAACACTGACTACAATGAATGTCGCACATCTCTCGGTGCCAACATGTCCACATGTGCAGCTCAGTATGCCGATTGCCTTGGCTACAACCCTTTTGATGGTGAAGGATCGCTTGTCACGCCTACCGCATGTTCTGTTCCAACATCTGATATACCCGAGCCTACCCTACCGGTTCCAAGTTCAGAAAGGTCATTTTTATCTTCACAGTCCCTTCAACCCCAGCAAGACACGGAAATGCAGATGGCTACGATGTTCCAGCAGCCTATTGCTTTTTGTGACCCTGGCATGTGTACGTATCCTACCATGACCGATGACGAAGCTCCACCCATGATGACTGAGACAACTGTCATTGTTGCTAGGGCTGAAGGCCTTCGACCTTTGATGGCTTTAATGGCGTTCGCCGCACTGGTTGCGTTATAGAACCTTCTCCTGGTGCAAGAAGAGCTTGGAAAAGGAACTTTGATCACTTAAATGTAAAGAGTAACACAGCTCTCTAGCATTAGGACCCAAACGATCGCCATTGATTATGAGTATTGTTAAGGATATTCATTGTTGCAAGTCTGTCTCTTCTTTAGCCATGCTTACTACGGTCGATGAGCTCACTCCCATACGGCCTCACCCTAAGCAGAGCAAAGACATTTCACATTGCTTCTAACCAGTTACTATGTTTCTATGAAATGGATAGGAGATATCACTGCGAAGATTGAGAAATAAGAAATACTGTTCAATTGCTTGATAGAGTAAAGAACGTCGGTGAGGGTAGATGTCTTTCCCTCCGCACTGCCAAAATCACTATCCTAGTTATATCTGTTTGAAACACAAAATTGTTGCCCTTTTCTTCAATACCTGAAGCTAGTCACGTCTTCGGCGAATCTGGGGCTGGAAATCCGTGATAGGGCTACCTTTGATCATGAATCCATTGGCCTGTGCGTAGAACTCAGTGACCTGCTCTCGATCGCTGTCTTGGATCTTGGGCGGGAATTTGTAGCTCATAACAGACTTTTCGTTCGGCTGCATGAAAAGTACAGCACCAACCCCCTCCTTCGCGATGGCAAACTCGTGCCGAAGGCCAAGAATGTGACCAATCTCGTGCTGGAAGATATTCTTCAGGATAGGCAAGGAGTCAGGCTGGAAGGCTCGACTGTAGACAATGACATCTTCGTTGATCTCATGCGGGAAAAAGGCCCGTGCTAGCGTTCCCATTTCCGATTCAAGTGTGTTGACTTTGTAAACCAGGTAGAAGTTCGCGCTGGTCTGATCACTTGTTTCAGAAATAGTGATGCCGAGTTGGAGCTCGTTCCATGAATCAGCAGCAGCCTGGAACTCTTTGGCCGAAGTCCTAGCAAGGCTGGGAGATGGAAAGCTTGTCTCATCAACGAAGTATTGAAGAGTTCTGGGGCCAGCTGTTTTAACATCCCAACGAGGCACGATTTCTCCAAAGCCTACGACGATGGAATCAGGCTGATCCGGTGCATTATCACCAGTCGTGCCAGCCAAATTGGAAATGGGAGCGGGACCGTAGCTTGGGTCCTCTTCCTCTTGCGTATGGCAAGTGTATTTGGTGATTTGGGACGTTGGCTCTCCCATTGTAGCGGCTGTGGGATTGGTTCTGCCTGAGGAGAGGGCTGCAAGGGCGCGTTGATTGATATCACCGCACCAAGTGTTGAGTGGTTGATCCAGTTTGGAGAAATAGCAGTCTCAGCTTGAGGCAGATGAGATAGTATGCTTAGAAGAGAGAAGTGTTTGATGTTGCTTCGATCAAACTGCAGGAGATATGCTATCTTTTATGCTCGAGGCTCTCCCTGGACTCCGCCCGCGTCCGCATTGTAGTTGTCATGCTTAGCAGACTATGGCATTTCACCGATAAGGAGGTTCAGCTCCGAGGTTCAGCTCGCCACGATGATGAATTCGCTGCATGAGATGTGTCCTCTGCAGCAGCTGAGTTCCATTCAGGATATGTGATAGGCTATGCTCATATCTCAGGGTCACTTTTACAAGCTTACTGAGACCATTGCTGATCTCTCATCGCCGATCATAACTGCAGAAACTGGCGAGATGCAGCGGACGGTGGCAAGCTGAACAGGTCGAACATTTTCTCTTGTCTCAACTATCACATTCCACTCCTATAGCGAATAAGAGTTCGTTTTTGATGCGGCTGAATAAAGTTTAGACTTGACTCCAAGCTCAGCTCTGTTCAGCTATGTTCAGCCCAGCAAGCCTCTATTTCTTGAGTAGAAACAAACTCTGAGACATCTGTCAGCTGTTGAGAAGTAACCCCGCATTTCATGTTGAGCCTTCTTTAGCTTCGAAAAGTCCTCAATTTGTGATCGGGATCGGAGAATTGATGCTAGGACTTTGTAAGAATTGTGTGTTTACATCCGATATTGCGGACCAGGCAGAAGATTGATACTCAGATCAAAAGTCTTTCGATGATATCTGGATCACGCCAGATACTACTACCTTGCCTAATAACTATCTCTGTAAACCTTGGTGATTCGTCGGTATAAACTATAGTATATATTCTGCGCATACATAACATAGCACAAATCCTTTTTGCAAACAGTTAATTATCATTTATAAAAACTGACATTATGAATTAACGTCTTTGATAAGCGAGCCGACCGGATAAGCGAGCCGACTAAAAATCCCTCAACCTATATCAATACTATTAGATTAATTAAATCTCAACAATTAAAGATGCTACAGTCTTTAAATGAGGGCAAAGTCCTTCTTACACTTCAAGCTCTTAAAGATAACCTAAAACTAAGTATGTAACGAGCCTCTCAGCTATATAAGGTTGGGTATAGTACCCTCTGTAACCAAAGGTACAGCAGGAGATCACAACGCAATATCATACCGAATTTAAGGAATCTATCTATACTAAAAGAGGAGGTCTTACTTAAGTCTATTCAAGACCAAATATTACAAGGCTTTCCTCCCTAAATATATATTATTAAGGAAATAGCCAATCAACTCCTTGCCAGTTGCAATACACTACCAGTTAGCAAGCGTTAGGCTATTAATTTCATTAATTAGCAACTAGAGCTTAAAATGCATTTTCTCTAGAAATATAACTATAAGAGAGCCTTATGTAAAGACCTAACTATTATTTGTAATTGGTTTAGGCTTATAGAAAATATAATTGCAAAATATAGTATCCAATTAGATAATATCTGGAACTTTAATAAGACTGGCTTTATAATAGGTATAATTTTAACCGGTAAAGTAGTCATAAGTATAGAGAGGTATAGAAAGCCAAAATCAGTCTAGCCTAAAAGTCGAGAATGGGTTACTGTAGTTAAGGCAATTAATACAGAAAGCCAATCGATCCCACTATTTATTATAGTTACTGGTAAGAATTACCTTTGCAGCTAGTATAAAGGAAGCAGCCTCCTAGCCGATTGGGCTATTGCTATAACTCCAAACAGATAAATAAATAATAAGACAGGCCTTAACTGGCTAAAGCACTTCAATTAATATATAATTAACCGATCAGTTAGTTCCTATTATCTTCTAATCTTTAATAGTTACAAAAGTTATTATTCGGCTAACTTTAAAGCATATTATAAAGAGAAGAACATTATTACGCTATATATACCTCCTCATTCCTCTTATTTACTTTAGCCTCTTAATATTAGATACTTTAGACTACTAAAGAGGGCCTATAGTTAAGAAATCGAGCATTTAAAGAGACGCTATATAAACTATATTAATAAGATAACGTTCTTTACTGCCTTCTACACTGCCTACTAAACTGCTATTACAGAAAGCAATATCAAGGGAGGTTTTAGAGGAGCTGGGCTTACCCCCTTTAACCTAGAATATATTATCTCGAAGCTTAATATACAGCTACAAACCCTAATGCCTTCTGAAGAGAATACCGGCCAGGCCCAACCTTGGACCCCAAAGACACCGAGGACTGTCACTAAGGCTAATTCTCATTCAGAATACCTTTAGAGACAGATCAGAAGATATTATAGTAGCTCTCTAGAGTCAATCCTTAAGGCTCTTTAGTCTTTAATTAAGTCAGTAATAAGATAAATGCATAAGACTGCCCTACTAAAGGCTAAAGTTAAAGAACTTTAAGAGGTAAATGCAGCATATAACCGAAAGAAAAGAGTAAAAAGAAGCCAGCTACAGGATAGCAGCAAGATAACTGTAGGTATTAGTTAGAGTCAAATTAATCAGATGGATGTAGATATGCAGGTAGTAGCTAAATCATCGAGAAGTTGTGGTTAAGGAAGGTCGGTTAGACCAGGTGTTCGGCATTATAGTATATGCAGTAAGACTGGGCATAATATAAGGACTTGCTAAGAGGTAATTAAGGCCCCTAGGGAAGAGTCTAGTAAGTGATTTTAATTGATTAGATAGGTTGTGGTTTTTTTATTAGCAATTGAAATATGAAGGTTGAGATTTTTAGTCGACTCGCTTATCCGGTTGGCTCGCTTATTAAAGACGTTATATGCATCTCGGTCTTTTAAATCCTTCTGATCGCTTCGGTATGTAGTTATCGTTTAATCGGATGGTTTACTCAGCAAGCGGAAACCCGCAGCGGAAGACTAACCGTAATAAGAACCTTTTTTGCACGTCATCCGCCGCAACGTATTTCTTCCCCAGAGACTGCTACATAGCAAGCTGACGGTAATTACGGCGTGGAGAACAACAACCTACACGTATTCTGACTCTCTTCACCATGAGCCGATCGACGATGACGCTGTGCGATGTGAAGGCGTGCAAAGCTTGTCAATCATCCAAGCGGAAGTGCACCAAACAACAACCAAGATGTCAACGATGTGAGCTGCGGGGCTTGGAATGCATTTATGAGCCTTCACCTAGGATCTTTCTCTATCGAACTGCAGAGCAATGTACTCAATCTCTAGCTGAATCACCAGTAGAAGATCAAATAGAACAAGTCCCACAGGACGGTTCAGTTGTTGTCTCAAATCGTCAACGAGCAAGCTCCGGCCAAAACGACCAAAACATCCAAACCTCCATATCTTGGGAAGATCTCAGGTCAGCCTGGTTTCTAGACCAAGAGTCCTGCAGAAGTGTCCCCCTCCAGGACTTTAACCGATCGCACCTTACAACTGACATGATCCGAGGCCTTTTATACAAGACTAAGGACTGGCTCAGCGACTGGATAAAAACAGGAGGAAATGCCTTCATCCATGCCGAACTTTATAAAGATAGCCTCCCTGAGGTAATCTGTGATGCTTTCACATCTCTATCAGCATATCTATCAAGAACAGAAAAGACAACCGAGATGGTTCTTAGAATGATGGAGCAAAAGGCGGACAAGTTAGTAGAAACGATAGGTGTCATGGAAGATGACACAACTACTTTAGAGAGTCTCAGTCGCGTTCATGCACTCATTGTCTATTGCACTATTCGTTTGTTGGATGGAGATTTTCGCCAACGCCACAGAGCAGAGCAGCACCTCCAAATCCTGCACAGTTGGACTCACAAAATGGTTTCTGACACATCCGAAGCCATCTTGAGTGGTGATATCATTCTTCAAAATCACCTCACAAACCGGAGCCCCCAATATCTCACCTTCCCATTATTACTTTGCCACTTCTCTCCCGAGCAGCTTCTATGGCACGCATGGATACTATCAGAGTCTGTACGGAGGACATGGTGTGTTTCTGTGGGCCTTCAATGCGGATATGAATTGCTGAAGACAGAGAGCGGGCCTTGCCATGGGACATTGCCTATCACCACGAGGAAAGGCCTCTGGACAGCAGAAAGTGCTTTTTCATGGACAAAAATGTGTGCTGATAGTAACATTGGATTCTTATGTCGAAACGATCATGAGAAGGTTCTGGCAGAGATGAGTTATGATGACGTCGACCCCTTCGCGTTATGTATGATGGATTTAGACCTTGGACCAGACAGAATGAATAGATGGAAGTATGGTCATTGAGACGGAGTCTATTAGTAGTTTATAGCTTACGAATTTCTTCCCTTAAGAACTGCGCCATAGAAAATACCGATTTAATATGATTATTCCATTTCATCCTTGTTACTCCACTACTTGCGGATGAGTCCGCAGCGGATTGCGGATTGCTTTGTGATCAAGTCCCGCAGTGAAGTCAATCTAGCATTGGTACATACCGAAGGAGAGGCATATAAAAAGGGAATCCTCCTACCTAGATAATACTCGCATCAAAAAGTTCTCATCGCATCCTTCATATCTGATCCAACCTCTCAATCGCACATTATGGCCAGGCAGTGGATTCTCAATGATCAGCAGGGTTTTGAGACTTCTCTCAAATACGACGATCATGGCCAGATCCCTGACACAAAGTCTCTAGGCTCCCATGAGGTCATCGTCCGCCTATATGCAGCCAGCCTTAATTATCGAGACTTGGCCATTGCTGAGTCGAACGTGAGTAAGAAAAACCCAATCACCATGACGCAGGCTAACCTATGGAAGTTTATCGGCGATATAACCTCCCCTGTGGTACCTCTTTGCGATGGAACTGGACAGGTTGAATCCGTCGGATCCTCTGTCAAGAACTTCAAGCCTGGTGACAAGGTCATCACTTTCCCAGCACCAGACGTTGTGAGCGAGAGGGGAGCTGGTAGTGAAACTGGTATGGCTGATGTTCCAGCCATGCTCGGTATAGGCACCCATGGGACCCTCCGTACACATGGTGTGTTTTCAGAGAATGCTCTGATTCATGCCCCGGCATCACTCGATTGGTTACAGGCTTCTACTCTTCCTGTCACGTGGCTGACAGCATGGAATGCACTTTCACAATTAAAGCAAGACAACATCGGTCCACAGACTTGGGTATTGGTACAAGGTACAGGAGGAGTTAGTATTGCGACCCTTCAGCTCGCTGTCTCATTTGAGTTGACAGTCGTTGCAACAACGTCGTCACCCGAAAGAGCAGCGAAGTTGAAAGCCATGGGAGCAAGCCATGTTATCAACTATCGCCAGAACCCAGATGGTTGGGGTAAGGAGGCTAAGGCGCTGACACCTAATGGATCTGGCTTTGACCTTATCGTCGATATTGGCGGCAACGATACCCTTGGGCAGTGTCTCGAAGCAGTGCGCCCATATGGCTCCATTCAAATCGTTGGCGCTGTTGGGAAACAGGAATCAGTAGTGCCAATGTTGGGTGCCTTGATGTCTACATGCACTGTTCGTGGGTTTCTTATGGGTACTCAAAGACAGTATAAGGAGCTTGTTCGATATATCGATGACAAGAAACTTCAGCCTGTGTATGATGGAACGGTCTTTGAATTGGCAGAGGCTAAAGACGCTTATAAGATGCTGAAGGAACAGAAGCACTTCGCGAAGGTCGTGATTCGCATTAACTAGAATGGCCGTTGATAGTGATGGTGGAGATCAACTGAATTTCATTAAAATATCAAGTTCAGCTCCTGTCAAGACAGCCTCAATTATGATATTAAATTTAAACTATATATGTGTATGTTTAGGCCGTTATTATTATGTCGGCGTTGTATGTTGAAAAGGTTGAAACACAAACTCCTTTCACATATCATCCCTCAAACTGCTGGTTACCTCGATCTTGACTCTTCAGATCAATCTCGTCAATAAACATCGAAGTGAGCAACCCCACTGCGCCGAATCCGGTCATGGTATAGAATATGGTTCGAAAGCATGTAAGGTAGACATCAAGTATATCGCTTAGAGTGCGCTGAGAAACATCCAGAGAAGGAAGCTCTTTAATGAAGGCCACAGCCCTCGAAGCATCTGCAAGAGGTGTTAATGGCCCCTCGAATCGTACAGAGTTAGATGCGACTGTTCTTGCAAAAACGGTGTTGAATATTGCAGAAGCAATGGTTAATCCGATCAAACCGCCAAACATGCGAATCGTAAAGAACTGACCGATTGCGACACCTGTATCCTCCACCTTTTTGACACTGGCTTGCATTGGAAGCAGCTGGAGACGGAGCAGAGCGACACCTGTTCCCCAAATGACAGGGAGTCCAAAGAGCATGGATGAGGAGGAGCTGACTTGAAAAAGGGCCAAGATACCAGTACCCAAAACCAGCAAGGCCCAGGAAATTCGCAGTAACCATGTGTAGCCGCCGAATAGAGGAACCATCATCATCGAGAACACTGCAATGACGACGCTGGTGATTGAGGTTGGGAGTAGGAAGACAGCTGACTTTATAGCCGTCTCCAGGTAGACTGCTTGGTAGATCAGCGGCAGGTATTGAAGGAGTGAGACAAGGATAGCGCCATGTATAAAGCCGCCAATCAATGTCATATTTGCAGTCTTGGATTGGAAAAGACGATGTGGCATGATCGGAACTGCGGGCTTCGATTCATACCAGACGAACCCGACCAGCACCAAGACACCTAAAAGCATGGGAACCAACGTCTGCCACGAGCTCCATGGGAACAAAGACCCTGCCCAACTGAGCGGCAACACGACTATGGTGATACCAGAAACAACCAAGCCCATACCTATCCAGTCAAGCCGTTCGATATTGCTTGTGTTGACTGTGATGGACCGCAATCTAAGGAAGAAGAATACTAGAGGTGCACCAAAGCCGAGAATAGGGAGGTTCACCCATCCGATCCATCGCCAACTAGCGTATGTAGCAAAGAGTGCACCAACGGAGGGACCAAGGATGTTACCGACTGCGTTCGGGATGCCCATCAAGCCAAGATATGTAGCGCGCTCCTCGAGAGTCGTCATGTCAGTAAGAATGACCTGGACGAGGACATCGATTCCTCCACCTCCAAAGCCCTGGAGTACACGACCAACAATGATGGTCTTCATGTTTTGGGCCACAGCAAAAACTATTGACCCGATGAAGAACAAGCCTATGCAGGCATAAAGCGGTGGCTTTCGACCGAATGCATCAGAAATGCTCGCCCAGACTGGCTGCATTACTAGACCACAAAGGGTGTAAGACAAGTTAGCCCAAAAGGACTCCAAACTTGAGCCGTTGAGTTCATTGGCTATGGACTGTCCCAAGAGTTAGTATGATACGGATTGGCGTTTATGTTCGGATTGGTTTGGCGGTGAATTGCTTACTGGTAGAGCTATACCAAGTGCTGTGGCATCTATCTGGAATACAAAGAGGATGACGGCGAGACCGATAAAGGATAATTTGAAGGCCAATGACTTTTTCTGCTTTGGCTGACTGCCTTCATCTTCCGGTGCCTCTCCTGGAGCTTGTCCTTGCGGTTTATGGTTGGTTGAGTTTTCTGTCTCGGGTTTTACAGTTGACTTCTGGCTCGTAGCCAGGGTAGAGATTTCCACGTCGCTGGTTCCAGACATGTTCTACTTCATCTGGGTGACTCAAGGCTCAATGATTCTACAGTCACGAGTTAGGTCCAGCTCTGTTTTAATCGTGTACTAGGTTTCATTCAATCGACAAACGATTGCAACACAGTTCGCAATCTGGAGAGGCCTCCCTGAAAGTGGCCATAAACAGTTAGTCTAAAGAGTGTGGTGGGTACTTTGAAGAAGGATTGTTATCCCAGCACACTGCATGCTGATACCTGTACATACCCTGTGACAATGGTATAAATGTTAATTAAGGTGAAGACAAACAGTCGGCAAAACAGTCAATCAATGCTGATTCTTCTGATTACTTTCTGCAGTGATTGAGAGACGAGATATCAGTCGGGCTGTATAGAGAAGAAAAAGACCTATACAAGGGAGTTTCAAATTTCACAATCCGTAAGCTTTTATGTGCATATCATTATGTAGCAGAGGACTATCGTTCATTGGATGTCCGTAATGGAAATACGGGTCACTTATAATGCTATGCACTGGACAATATTTATGAAAGCGTATAAGCATCCGAGACATCAGCCACTATTAGTGCTTACTGCTCATCTCTGCCAGCGATGGCATGATGGCTAACGAAAGCCAGAAAATACTCAAAAATTGACCCCGAATCATACTGCCTTGATGACAAAAAAGACAAAATCCAGCGCCCCGAGGAGACGGACTGGATGCCAGACATGTCGGTCAGTGAATATATCTTGAATAAAGTATCGACACGACTGACATGTTCACAGCAAAAGGAGGATCAAATGCGATGAGACAAGACCGGCTTGCATGAAATGTGTTCAATCTGGTTGGAAATGTGATGGCTACCCGTCAAGCGCAGTTTCTACAGGCGCTATACGTAGTGAGAGGGTTTCATCGCAATCGCCTCTTATTCCTTTGCTATCTATTACCAGCTACTCGATTCCATTCAAAGTTCCTGGGAGCCAGAGAGATCGTCAACTGCTCCATTACTTTTGTGTACAAGGGGCGTCGGATATCTCGGGCTTTCTAACCTCGGACTTTTGGTCCGAGATTGTTCTTCGAGAAAGCCACCAAGACTCGGCATTGAGACAGGCACTTGTCGCGATGAGCTCAATACATCTGGACTATATCACGTCAGATCCGGGTAAAGGCCAAGCTGCGAGTGTTGAGACGTTGGATCATTACAGCAAAGCCATCCGCACAGTAAGGAAGAGACTTGCGCAACCATCAACCGACACAATTAAATTTGCACTTATTTGCTCTATCATCTTCTATTGCTGTGAGAGTACTATGGGGGATCAAGAGGCAGCTCTGCAACATCTGAGCAACGGACTTGAACTCTTTAAATCCATTCCTAAACTCCAAGTACAGATTCAAAAAGACAAGATCAAAAGGCTGGGGGCAATTTTTGAGCGACTCGACATGCAAGCTAGTTTCTTTCAAGATGATCGCGTGCCACTTCTAAGTCTACCAGACTGGAATATGCACAAGTCTGATTACCATTCGCTGGTACCGCAGAAGGGTTTCTCCTCACTAGAGGAGGCTCATGAGAGCCTTATCAAGCTTCAGTCGTGGCTCTACAGTTTCATCAACAGAAATATCCATCTCCATGAAACAGGTATTGACTTTTTGACTTCTGTTGTATTAGACGAGAAAGCCGCTTTGGTACAAGGATACCATTCCTGGAATTATGCCTTCGAGAGTTTCCGACTTACTGAGAAACACGATGACCAGGCGATGTACGGCCTCAGACTATTGCTCGTCCAATTCCACATCTGTCAAATGATATTAAACTCCAAGTTTCCTACCAACGAAGAAGTATTTGGAGTTTCGCCTAATCCCGCAGCGCATCAGATCTTGGATCTAGCAGAGACACTGCTTGACTATACGACCAAGCTGAACTCTTCTCCCAGTGCGACTCAGACTCCTCGTCGAAACTTTTCACTGGAGAGTGGGGTTGTTGCTCCCCTATTTGCGCTGGCTCTTAAGTGCTCAGATGAGTCGGTGGCTACAAGAGCCGCGCACATGCTTTCTTTGTCACAGAGAAGGGAGGGTTTGTATGATGCTCAGACCATGGCAAAGATTCTCACTCATCTGAGGAGATCAAGAGATGGGGTGAATGGAGTGCATGTTAAGCTTGAAAATGGTAGGACAGCTTTTAGTGCTCTGGAGTATCATATACCTGGTAGTTATGAGGGTGGCGGGATAGATAGGTTACTCGCCTCTATGAGTATATGAACGCTTGTAGAGTACGAAGAAAAGCTTAGAATATTCCAAATTTCAAGACAACCATGTGATAAATGCAGCTTGTCTAGTGAATAATAAAAGCTCGATGTATTGGCCTCCAAAGGGCAATTCAGGGCACGACCAATCATGTGAGCCGGTAAACAGATCTGGCAGCTTCAGTAAGCATTGGTGCCTAAGACTTTGTGTCCAGCTGAAAATAAAATGTGTCATCTTTCAAACTCTCCACACTCATTCATCTGAGAGGACGATCCATTTCATGATGGAATCTACATCAACTTCAATCCAAGATATCGAAGATGTCATCCGTGTCTGTACATATCACAGGTATGAATTTGATGATCTTCTGGTTCGGACGTCAGATTCGAAACTCCAAGCGCCGTTTCTACAGGACACATTCAGCACGCCAGTCGAGGCGAGCCTGGGGGCTCTGGATCACTTACCCAAAGAGTTAGTTCTCATGATTCTTCGAGAATTAGACATATCTTCGTATCTTCGGTTTCGCGGCGTCAATAATCGGGCACGAAATCTGGCGACAGACAGTCGTGAATATACCTTAGTCGTGAAACACGGATTAACCGGGCTGAAAGCACTGCTCAGGGTACAGCTATCACACCTCTTTACTATAACGAACTTCTACGAAGCTCTCATCAGTCCCACATGTCATTTCTGCGGCAGGTTTGGGACATTTCTCTATCTTCTCACATGCCAACGCTGCTGCTTTACGTGCTTGGAGATCTCGCCTGAGCTTCGCGTTTTGGCCATACCAGCCCCAAAAGGCTTCTGTACAGCGGTCAATGTTTCGAGACGAGACATCGAGCAAGTCTGCGAGCCCAAGTTACGGGTTGTGTATGGCAAATACTCGCTAGTATCATGGCCAAAGGTCAGAAGGCCCAGATATCTGGTCTCTGCTAAAGAAGTTTTCGACAAGTTGTGTTTGCTTGATACCGAACGCCCCATTGGCTACAGGAACATGGATTATCTCCCAGAGCATCAATCTCACATGGGCATATATCACTATAGCTGTTATCGGTATATGGCTACTACAGCGTTTCCGTGGTACGACCCCAGCAGGAACAGAGTTGAGGCAGGAATGAGTTGCAAAGGATGTAGCTTCCGTGTCGAGCGGTATACTGAGCAGCATCACCGTGGGGATCCGCCATGGGGGTTCAACGATCGGGATCGAATTTACTCAGAGGAAGAATTCAAGCAACATTTCAGGTCATGTGAGTATGCCAGAGAGGTATGGGAGTCGGCACGAGAGCGTCAAGTTATTCCGGAGTCGAGATTTACGCTGGAGGGCGGTGTTGCCGTTTACCGGCGATCGCTGCGTCAACAGCCCTAATGCTATTCTAGTGGGCAATCTAAGGTATATCACTTCTCGAGGGGCTTAGGAGTATCTGTCCTATGTGCGAATCAATTTGAATCTGATTGATAGTTGTAGGAGATACAAAGGGAACCATGGTTGCATAATTCTCTCCTGTGTTCTCAGTCTCAAGAATAGTAATACAGCTGTCGAAACAGCAAACGTCGTTGACTGCCACATTATGTGTATAAAAAGACAATGGGGATAAAGATAATTGACAACAAATTCTCGAAGTCTTCGTTCGGTTGACGGCCGCAAAGCAAAGTGAGCCTGAGACTCAGTCCCTCCTCAGTTATGATTCTGATCTAGCAGTTAAGCCTGTTTCAATGCCTCGTTAATCTCCTTCTTATATCTGGCGTTGATAGCCCGTCGATTTAGCTTTTGCGTCGCGGTAACAAGACCCTGCTTCCGATCAGCTCATGAAGTTTGTCACCTTCGAATAAGACTTACACTTGCAGGAGTCCACTCCTCTGGGGTTATGACAACATCGGCTACGATTTCCATGCTTGACAAGCCAGCTCGTCTGCCAGTCGCTTGCAAGTCTTTGAGCAAGGCCTGGCGTACCTTTTTATCGGTGTAAATACTGTGTTGGTCCACTCCCAGATCTTTGGCGATGCCAGCTAGAATTGTTTCGTTGGGCATGACAACAACGATAGGTCGAGCATGTAGAGAGTCGGCGTATACCATCGCATTCATAACGCCTTGGGCGCCGCGATAAATTGAATCAAGCTTCTCCAGAGCGATGTACTCGCCACTTAGGAGTTTGACAATGTTTTTGATACGGTCAATGACCCATAGATGACCATCAGAGTCGAACTCCCCAACATCTCCGGTTTTGAACCAGCCATCTTCGGTAAAGCTTCTCTTCGTTTCTTCTTCATTCTCGTAGTATCCCATCATTACCGCCGCACCTTTGATCAATATCTCTCCCTGAGGTGTATCTGCGTCCGCGGAGTAGCCGAACTCGGGTACCGATACCAGCTTGACTTCTACAGAGGCTGGGACCGTGCCTATGGAGTGCAATGTGAATTCGAGAGGAGATCCCAAAGCGCCAACCGCACAGGTTTCAGTGAGACCATAGCCTGTGAACATGGGAGCCAGGACCATGGAGAGGAAGTGCTTCGTTGAGAGTGAGATGGGACTGCCGCCGTTGAAAAGGAATCGGATCCTACCGCCAGTCATCTCACGGATCTTGCCAAAGATGATGCCATCGAGCAACAAAGCGCCAGGCAAGTTGTGCTTTACCATGAAGCTTTTATAAGCAAAAGCTCGCCAGAACAGCGTCTTGAGTAAGACGCTGCTATTTAACCGTGTCATGATGCCCTTTCTGATCGTCTCATAGACTTGCGGCACACCAGGCATGACCGTGGGCTTCAGCGCCCTCATATCTCCTTCGCAGTTTCGAACAGAGGTATCAGAGAGAGTTCGGGGGTTTCCGTAGCCAACTGTGCCCCCAAAGAACATTGCAAGATTTTCAAGGGCCATCTCCAGGACGTGGGCAAGCGGAAGGTACGCGAGGAGGACGTCGTTATTTGTGACACAATCCGCAACGCATGTATGTAGACCGGCGACTATTATGTCGTGTAAGTAAGTATCCTTTCCCCAGATGGAACAATTCTCACTCACCTCCCGCAACTAAATTCTTGTGAGCGATTCGCACGCCTTTGGGGACTCCACCAGATCCCGAGGTATACATTACACAGTACAAATCATCGGGCTTGGCAGGCACCGGATCTACTGCGGCATTCTTCCCTAATTCACAGACTTCATCGAAGCTGATGACTTTGAAGTTTGGATTTGCAGACTTGAAGGCTTCCACAATCTCGAGACCGCCAAAGATAGATGCCTCGTTGACGATGATGGTCTCGACTTTTGACTTTTTCAATGGCTCGGTCGCTGTCTTGAGGAGATAGGGGTCAACGTATAAGACTTTGGCTTGACTTTGGAGGAGACTATGTTCAAGGCCGCTTTGGCCGAGAGAGTCATAGGCTGTGACAATTGAGAGGGATTGTGTAACACAGCTATGAGATGTGGCTATCCATTGTGCACTAGAAAGGTTAATCGCTATGATTAACAGCTTTCGTGAAAGAAAGGTCATACCTCGAAGATCCAAAGAGAAACAACTTGTCCCCAGGTTCCATTCCTAGCCTCCGTAGCCCCGAGCCAAGTTGTAGACAGTGTTGCTCGTACTCCTTGTAGGTATAAAACGAAAACGGTGACAATTCGAAAAAGGTCCACTCCTTATCCACAAGCTGCACTTTGCCATCAACCTTCTTTTCGACTTGTGTCGTCTCTTTGTGGAGCTTGATAAGCTTTCTCCAACCCACAGCCCTGGAGTTTGGATACAATCGAGCACTGCGGCGAACAATGTCAAAAACGGTGTGGACGTCGTCGGCGGGTTGTATAATGAGGCCATCGCGAGCTTTAGGATGACGCCGAGGAATGGTTTCGTTGGGTATTTTCTCGTAACCCGGTGTTTCTATGGTGAATGGCGGCTTGTACACCTGATACAAGGGTGTTATGCCTGATGTATGTGCCATATTGTTGGCGACTGATACTGTTGTGTGAGGTATGGGAAGTAAACACGCAGTGCAAGCTAATCTAGCAACCCGGTCTCAAATTAATTCTTTATGAGAAGCCTCGAGTGTCGGTGCGTCGGGGTAAGAAAAACACAAAAGGAAGAGAGAAAAGAAAGAAAAAGAAAAGACTCGGGCATCTATCAGAGGGTAAATAATGGATGGATAACGGTCAGTGCCCCAACAAAAAAAAAATGATACGCGGCCCCAGCGTGTGTGTACACTCTATCCTGGTCCACCTTGAATAATTCTGACAGGGCCAAGGTTGCTCTCTTACCCCGGACCTGTCGGCGATTTGCACATCATCACACCCATTGATAATCTTAACGGGTAAATTTATGCACTATTGGTAGTCAGTGTGACACCAACGAGCTACCGAAACATCCGCTCAAGAAATTGGCAGCGAGCCAAGGCCACGTATAGACTATTTATCGCAGGAGTAAGCTGACAGGTGACCACTCAAGCATCTCCTCTTTATGCCAATTCGTGGGTATCTTCTTCCTTGATCTTCGACTTACTCACATGCAAAAAGTAGCCAATATTAACATGCCGAGGATGCCAACTAACTTGACGGTTCTTCCAAGATACCTGGGACACTTATAGCCCCATCCATCCTTTGATGTCAGCTTACACAGGAGAGTTCATCGATTGTATCATGCCAAAGGGCCAGACTTGAGAGTAAATGTACCTTGGTAATTCCGGATAGGCTACTCCATATTTGCTGGCCTATCTTGGCTCAAACATTCCGAGATCCATCTGGAAACTCCAAATAAGGGTCTTATGTAGGACTGTGGTCGTTAGACAATTAAAGCTGCATCCAAGTTAAAATCCGGAAAAGGGCTAGCTTGCTTGGTATGGGCCGCATCATAGGTTGCCGGTGCTATAACACGACCTCTTGAAAGAAGTAACGATATACATATATACATCGCTTGGGTAACGACAGAAGATATCACCCAGCTTTGGCTAATGGTAAGTATGCAGGCGAAATCGCATCTAGAGATATCCATCGTGAATCATTTTCCGTGAAAGTTGCTAGTTTGCAACCTCGGCAGCCGCTTTGAAGTCATTACGCCATCTCTGGAATTTGCCCACAAAGTGACCATAGACTGTATATTTGATCACAAAAGAGATATGTCGACACACTCCGTGGTAGTGTTTGTTCGCGTCGTTAAATTCGGTGTCAGATGTACGTCAACAGTGAAGTCTACACCTCTGTAAAAATATCCTGGACGTGAAATGATGTCACGCACCTCATCAGCGTTGGTGATATCGTCCGTTATCAAAGGTGCTTTGGTGATGGTCGCCCGCGGCGTAAGCATGTTGTAAGTCGGCTGTGTATTGGTGTCAATAACCTTTCCAACGCAAGTAAATGCTGACACCTCAACAATGGTCGAGTAGCTTATAGTGAATGCTGACAGCCCGTGCATTTAGGCCGTGGTGTGGTGTCATAAGCGCTGGGCCGATAATGGCTTCTTGGTTGGGGGATGTTTTGCCATTGTAAAATGACATAATGGAAGATATAAGGAAACTGAATGTAGTTTTTGTATTGTTGGCAATATTTGGGGACAGAGCTCTACTGTTGTCTTTAACCTGTATAAGCAATACTGAATCCTTCACCAACATGGGATTGACCGGCCTCCATGGGCTTTGAACATAGCTTCTCATGGAACGAACAACGTAAGCTGACAGTAGAAAGCTACGAACGCTCTGGATATAGCGCGTGGTCCAACAGCAACCCTCCAATAGTCTGAGTGCCTTGTTACTATCCTACAAAAAGTCAAAAAAGTTAGATACCTAACGAAACTATCATCGCAAAGAAACTCAACATATTTGAATTCGTGTAGAGTTTCAATAGAAAATACTCATCCCGAACGAACAGCATATGTTATTCGTTGAAGTTGGTATGCAGACGCAACTCTTCCCCGCCTACAGCGTAAACGGGATCATTATTAACGCGCGATCATCCATCTACGTAAGCAAGTAATAATAGGCTAAATTAACACCATGTCATCAAGAGAATCTCGAGGTGCTTACTTTCAATCAATTAGCCTTCCTCACTGGCTTCGAGATTCGTGATATCGCAAAAATGGGAGCGGCTGACATCAAAGACCCTTTTACGCCTGACTTCTCCGACTTCGTCACCAGGACCCTCGACCAATGGAAGCTTGCTGGCATCTCTATCGCTGTCGTTGATGGGGACGACGTCTTCTCAAGGGTAAGTCAACGTCACACTCAAACAAACCAGGGACTCGCTAACTTAGAACAAGGGATTTGGATACGCGACTCTACCAGATATTGCCGCTACACCGGAAACTCTCTGGTACGGCGGATCGACAACTAAAGCATTCGTGACGGCAACTCTAGCTCATTTGATTGAGAGCAGGAAGTACCCCATTCTCTCCAATGGCTGGCAAACTCGAGTCGTCTCGATTATTCGAGACGACTTTGTCACGCAGGATGATTGGTCAACGAATAATATTACCCTTGAGGACCTAGCATGCCATCGGTCGGGCTTACGCAACAATGATATGGGCATTCGGTTGCATGAGAACGGCCGTCAATGGGTGATTGGAGACATTGCTCGCAATCTTCGACATATCCCCCTTCAATGGCAACCTCGAACCCAGTTTGACTACAACAACGAAGGTTATGCAACGCTTTCGTACGTAATTGAGAAGATCACCGGAAAGTGGCTGGGCGATGTGCTCAGAGAAACTATCTGGGGCCCTCTCGGAATGACATCTACATACCTTGACTTACAGCAGGCTAAGGACGCACCTGAGCACCTGTCAACAGGCTACTACTGGGACAATGCAGGCAAGAGCTATATGCCGATCCCGTTCTTACCCACGGGGATGGTCAGTGGGGCCGGGGCTATCATCTCCAACGTCACTGATTATACAAAATGGATCAGGTGTCTACTACGCAAAGGGGGACCTTTGTCAGAAGCAGTGCACAATGACATACGCAAACCGCGAGTCGTCGATAATCCAGAACCTGATCGTGGCATGGATGTCTCTTTGTACGGACTCTCTTGGTGGCGCACATCTATCCATGGCCACGCCGTTTATTGGCATTCTGGGTCTGTCTTATCCCATGGTGCGCTAGTCTACTGGCTTCCGGATCTAGACTACGGAGTTGTCATTCTTGCGAACTATCCAAATGAAGTGAGAGAAGTCATCATGAGGCGACTGATATATGATAGGCTTGAAGTTCCAGTAAGTGAACGATTTGACATTGAAAAAGAGTAAGTCAAACAGGTTCCCGCTATGGCAATTGTCTAACCTCCTGTACAGACTGCGACTAGCACGACACAAGAGAGAGGAGGCTATCGCGAACGCGGCCACTACTCTATTCCCAAACCTTCCAGAAAAACGCACACCTTCTCTGGTTGACATCAAAAGTCTCTTGGGAAGGTATTATGCTCCAGGGTATGGAACATTTGAGTTCTCCTGTGCTGAAAACACCAAAAATCTGAAAGAGATGGAGCTAGTTGCCCAACGTAAGGACTTGCTATGGAAGAGTCGTGTTATGCTTCGTCACGCGTCTGGAAATTTCTGGGTCATGTTCATTTCACTTCTTGATGATCCGTCGAGGCTACCTGACGCGTTCCTAGGTGCCGAGTTCAGGTTCGGCATTGATAACTTGCCTAGCGAGCTTGTCACTACGTTCCCGACTGGGGATTATAGTCGCGAAGTTATACTAAAGAGGGAGGGATAGGTTATCAGCTTGCAGAATAGGGTCAGAGCATCACGATAGGATACTGCATCTGCTTGTAATCTTAGGCTAGTATTCCTGGTATGTACTATGGAAGATATTTACTAAGCTTCATCTTAACAAATCTGATTCAAGAAGTCAAATATTAAAGACCTTTCGTTCCTAGTGCCGTCTGCCTTCCATCACTCTCCTGATAGAAGACCCCTTTATCAGCTGCCACCCACTAAGAACTGTAATTGAAGTCGACCAGAACGGGGTTGTGGTCAGAGAGAATGTTTCCATCAGGCTGAACAAAGCTCTTGGGTACGTAGTTGAAAGAGGTAGCAGTGAGCTTGACGGAGCTGCCGGATCGATAGCTATGAACTGCGTTAGAGTCTATCTTTTAGCCGACCTTCTGGTTCAACTTACAAAACCTTGTCAACAATCTCGCACTTGTTGTCTGCTGCTGGGACTTGGCATGGGTTTGCGGTTGCCCCAGCGGTGGGGTACCGGCCTCCTTGGATCAGCTGCACCCAGGCATCGGTGAAGCCAGCATCGGTGAGCTTGTTGATGCTTCGTCCAGCGTTGGTCCATCTGTCGTTTGTATCGCCACCAATAATCACTGCCCGACCATTGGAGTTGGTCTTGATGTAGTCGAGAATCTGGTCAATACCAGCAGAGCGAGCATCAAGGTCACCCTTGTCAGATCTACACCGTCAACCAGATTAGGACAGTTACGGCTAGTTTTGGAAGGTACTACTCACCCAGCATCCGCGTGGAGGTTGTAAAGATCAACCTCAACTTGACCAATCGTCATACGCATGAAGCTGAAGCCCTTGGGAGTCAGACAGTCTCCTGAGTTCAAGTTGCACTTGTTCCACTTCTTGCGGGCGAAGCCAGTCCATGGATGATTGGCCACAGTGTTGAGGCCATCTCCAAATGGAACACCGCCGGAAGTGGGGGTTCGGTGAGGGTGGTTATCAGTTGCGTAGATGTAGGCGTGGTAATTGAAGTCTTCCTGCATGTGCACAACGTCATATGCCTGGGTGGCAAGAGCTGTCCCGATAAGGTTGGCGTTGGTGCCCTTGTCGCCAGGAACCTCGTTGCCGTTGATGATCTCTGGCAGACCTGCCACGTTGTAGGTGAGAAAGTTGAACTTTCCGGTCTTTTGGCCAAGACATAGGCCACTCAAGGCCAAAGTCGAGACCAAGAGCTGGCTGGAAATTGAGCGGATGGACATGATGACCTGGTTTGCGATTGAAGACAAGAGTTGACCTGGGAATTCCGTCTTTGATGGGCAAAGGGATTTTATCGAGACTATATCGTCTTGGAGTATGTCAAAGCTTTTAAGGTTGGCGCATAATGTAGCATCACGATCTGCATAACGACTACCCATCAGGGGTTGAAAGCCGGATCAATGAGGGAATAACACGCTATACTACAGAAATGGGCACACCATCCGATAGCCAGCTTCTGTTTTTAAACTTGACATTGCGACAAGATCTGAACTTTAACGATTTGATAGAGTTGTATAAGACACACGCAGATCCATCCTGTTCTTTGACTGGATGAAGTTGGTTATCTAGATGATTTTCCCAATCAGGTAATTCGCCCGGTCTTGTCAAGGTTCATGGTTTTCCACCAATGCATTGGATGATTTGTTCACCGTGACCAAGCTCAATACTACCGAATAACTCATCCTGGAATCTGCACGTGCTTGACGAACCCTGGCCAGAAACTAAATAGGTCTGGGGTACGGCATTTAAAGACTCAACCAAGTCGAATGATGATAACATAAACAAGGTCTAAAGACCTGGGCATCTACTGAAGAGGCAAACTAATTTCCGCTCATACGGGGGTATAAACTGTATTTATATGGAATGCCCTCACGGCTGGTGGCTTGAATCACAGTCCTTAACAGCTCAACTCAACTGACAAGGACAAGATGAAAGCCCCCATCGTTGCCGTAACTGTACTCGGCTCTTGCTGCCAAGCAAGCTATGCCAAATCTGGCAGCTCAATTGATCCAGTGCAGCCAGTCCTTCTTCCAGACACGGCGGCAGCGAAGAACCCTCTGTCACATCTTGGCGGTAATGGGCCGTGGCATATAGGTATGGTCCCGTCATAACTGAAGCTCTTGATTGTTAACAAGGCCAGGTGCTGATATTACCGGCATTTCCTCTGAGGTCCCAGAAGGCTGTCAGGTTGACCAAGCTGCCTACGTCTCACGTCATGGATCCCGATATCCCGATACTGGCGCTCACAATGGGTGGCTTGAGATGCAGCGCAAGGTTAGCCATGCAAACTACCCCAATTGTGAGCACTTTTCTAACTAAGATGCCAGTTCCAAGAATCCGACTATACTGCGAGTGGACCTCTCGAGTTTCTCCACACCTGGAAGAGCCCTCTTACCAATCCTGAGATGCAGATCGCGCAGCTTAGCAAAACTGGATACAAGGAGCTGTTCGACATGGGATACACCATAAGAACTAGGTATGGAACTTTAAGCGTGGTTGAACGATTGGTCAGCTAACTCGCACAAGATACCCTGATCTATACAACGAAGGTGAAAACTTTGTTGTCTGGGCCAATAATTACACGCGGGTTATTCAAACTGCCCAGCTCTTCCTCCATGGCTTCTTAGGGACAAACTCCTCGCTGGGTACGGTTGTTTCCGTCACCGGTAAAGGCATGCCCGCCCATCTGGGTGATACTCTTGCTCCATCCGACATGTGCCCTACGTTCGTGGATGACAGCAGCAAGCAGACAGACGCCTGGCGCTCCAAGTGGCTGCCCGTTTTCAAGAAGCGACTATCCCAGTACATCGACGGTGATCTCGACCTTGAAGATGGACAATGGAATGACTTTCCTTATATCTGCGGCTTCGAGTCGCAAATCACGGGTCGACTCTCACCCTTCTGCAGTACCTTTAACCAGAAGGAGCTCGAACAATACGAGTATCAGCAAGATCTGAGATACTACTATGGTGTTGGTCCCGCAACCAAGGTTGCCTCCAAAATGATGGTACCCTTCCTTGATGCATTGGTGCAGCGTTTCGTTGCTGGACCAGAAGCTACCGGTACAGACTTCGAAGGCAAGAAGTTTAAACTTCCTAAGATTCTGATGAGCTTCTTAAACGACGGACAATTGAACCAACTCGCTGTCGCCACTGGTGTATACGACAACCAAAAGCGGTTGCCTGTTGACCGTATTCCTGAGGACCGTCTTTGGCGCAACTCGGAAATCTCACCCATGCGAGGTACTATTGCATTCGAGCGTCTTACATGCACCAACAAGAAGGGACGGCCCGGGCAGAAGTACATGCGAATCCTCATCAACGACGTGGTTTACCCGGTCCCATCATGCAAGGATGGACCAGGAAGATCGTGCTCTTTGACAAAGTATGCTAAGCTTACCAAGGACCGACTTAAGAAGAACGGTAACTTTGCGAAGGTTTGCAATGCGACGGACCCTGCTACTCCTTCCAAGGTACTGGGAGCGAGCTTCTTCACAAACCTGGCTCAACCACACTTGAAGCCTGTCAAACCCTAGATATGTTTTGGCTCGCTGGGATTGCCGCGGAATTAGGATAGTTTAGATATAGCTTGGGGATTTTAGACATACTTTAATTCATTGCCACTTGGATTCACATATTCTCACTACTAATTAGTGGTATATACTAGAGGGATGTCAATAGTCCAGATGCTACAATTTGTATAACATTCATTAGATATCCATATTCCTGTGATGTTATCCGCCAAAGAATAGCTGAGTTATCGAGCTAACTCTGACCCAACTAACCGCGTTAAGACCCCAATTTATGGTCTTACATGGCGAGAAGCCCGAAGCATCTGATATGATCTATTACAACTAGCAAGGAAGATAAATGGAATGTGTAAAGCCGCCTCAATTCCGTCCCAAGGCAGCCTTGGCTTCATTCAATTCTTCCTCGGTGGGCAAGTTGGCAACCATTAGATACAAGACGTCCTAACGAGAGCATTAGATAATGGTACGTGGGTTGGGTTCATAAAACATCTTACCTTGCTCAGAAGTAACTTCTTTGCTGCGTCCCCAGGCGAGTATGGGAACAGTGGCCCAGGTCTACCAGTCTGCCTTCCACTCATTCCACCCCTTCCGCCTCTTCCACCTCTACCTCCCGAGAACAGCCCTCCTCGTCCTTGACGAGACTTGGTAGGATCGACATGTCCTCCAGTAAGTAGTGAAATTAGTGAGCCGCTGTTGGAAGGATGAGACGGGTCAGCATATCGTGAACTGAACTCTGGTCGTTCTCGCTGGTTGGCTAAAGCATTCTCTGTGTTCTTATGCGCCTGTAATTTGCATAAGTAGAATATCTCGCATATTGCGATTATTGGACACTCACAAACTCAGCCTGTGCTCTCTTATCGTAATACTCCGCAACAAAATTCTTTTTCTCGGCTATGCTCTGCTTGAATCCCTTGGACTCCTCAGTATCAGCGGCATCAAGAACATCCAGTGTAGGAAAGATGAGGGGTGCAGCCTCGGGCAGAGAAAAGTCGCCATAGGTCTTTCCGCTGGACCTTTTGAACTTGTCCGCAATTCCAGGGCCTTGTGAGCTCATTGAGGAGGCAATAGTCTGGTTTAGATCGATCATCTCATGGGCTCTCCCAGTATCCTCTCTCCAAGTCATGATGAGACAGCAGAGGCCTTTGGGATAAAAGTATTCCTCGTTCAGTTTAGTTAGGAAATCATTTGTTCTTTGTGATTGTTAGTACAGAAGCAGGAAAGAGCCATACAGCGAACATACTTCTGTCGACTATGCATGTCTTTGGTGATTTCGATTGTCAGGTATACAGCTGCGCTAATAGCAATGCTTGGTGCGATCGGGACGAAGAATCCACCAATTTCTGCAAAATTGAGGACTTGAATCAACGGAGAAGCCATTGTGGCCGCGTCAAACTTGTCGAGGAAATCCAGCCAAGTTGCCTGATCAATGCCTACATCCTCAAGCATGGGAGCGTATCCACGGACGAACCCACGAGAGCGATTCTTTGGTCTTCTTTGGGCGAGAATGACAGGCATTTCCAACCGCTTTCCAGTTGGCGGGCTTGTCGACGCATGTTCTCGAATGAAAACGGTAGCAAGATCGGCGTCATCTCGTGTGGTCTGCGATGATGGAGACTCGTCGTTTGGGTTTGATAGAAGCTCGGTTTGAGTTTCGTCGAGCTCCCACTGTCTCTCTGTCGTTTCATCTCTTAGACTGGACGGTTGATAAGCGTCGCGCTGGGATTGACTGATGGCAGCATCATTGCTTCCTTGTAATTGTTGTGCCGATTCTGCTGGTGGCGCATTCTTCTCTGCGTTTCTCTTCTCCTTGTAAGAACTAACGCTTTCTGAGACAAGCCCAATGCCGCCAGCTACACCACGGACAGCTGACCCAAGCAAGCCACCACCGCGACCACCACCTCGACCACCTCGTGAGAAGAGGAATCCACGACCACTACCGTTATTAGACATGATGATATCGCTGTTGGATGAAAGTGTGAAGTTTCTAGGTGTGGAATAAGCTTATTATAGATGCGGTTTCACCCATTTAGCTGAATGAGCCAGCAGCCCTATAGAACGGATATTCGGCATCATTACAGCCATGAATGGTCCGTACAGTGGTCAAGGTGGGGGAAGATAGCAATTGGCTTGGCGAAAAGAAGTTAGATTATTGCAGATTACAGGGCTCATTGCTGGTTAGCGTTGTTATGCGTGCCATCGCCTCAGCCCATAAAGAGGCACGGGCATGCAGAAGTCCATTGGGATTGGCGTCCACGACGAAATAACATTTCAAGGGCTGTTCGAAGGATCAAATGCTGGCGCCTTGAACAACTAGACTAGCAATGTCAATCATGTCGAAGTGCATAGCGCCATTATCTTACAGTACACCGTTTGAACATCACAACAAAAAGGTTGCTTCCATTCCTGGTAACGTTGTCTTGAATGAGAGCTTCGCGACCCAAGGCAAATTTCGCCATTAATCAACGACTTCACAGGATTGGGTTGATGATACTCCCAGCTGCGCTCTCAAATTGTTACACAGAACATCAATACAATCACATTCAAAGTATGAGGGTCTTGTATCAAACTCTAACTTTTCTTTCTATTGTTGTGAATAATAACTATAGGCTTTCGGATTCGCATTTCTTAACTAGAGGGATTGAGAAACGTGGCAGAACGAGTTGGATGCCGGGATCACTTCTACTACTATGTCCGAGATCAAGCGGAAGACACTTCTGCTATTGAATCCGTTATCAGGCGGAGACGTTCCTGACTTGACATGAGAAGTGCACATGTCAACTGGCTAAGGATTTGGTCAATTGCAAGTCGTGTCACATAATATTATCCTCGCTCTTGCGTAGTTTTTTTACATATCTGCAGTAAGCCAAGTAGCCCGTATTGTCCCTCAGCTGTGCTCTCACAGGAAGGCCTCCATGACAATTATTTTCTGCCATCTTATGTTTAAATTCTTGCTCTCCCATTCTGGGTATTCCCTCCGTCGTTTCCCCGTTGTTTATTTTGCGATTTTTCGTTTTCTCGCCACAAATTCGCCATGCATTGGCGGTCGTATTCAGGGCCAGCTGTTCTTCTCGGGGCGAGGTTCCATAGCGTCTACGCTGTGAACACTGGAAATGCCGTTCGCGGGGAGCGTGCATCAAATGCTCCACCAGATTTAGACGGACATGGAATCATTCAGAGCCCAGGACTTACCAGTATGGACACATCAGTCACAGCTTCTGGATTCATTACTTCGACCATCAATGACGATTTCTCATCTGCCTCATCAGAACCCTCGACCATCACAGTCTACAGAAACCCCAGCGCTGTAACGACCTCCGGCGATTCTCCTAGTCCGAGCAACCAATCGACGCCCGTTGGAGCTATCTGTGGTGGCGTTATTGGAGGTTTATTTGTTCTTGGACTTATCATTCTTTCCATCTTCTGCTTGTTCCGGTGCAGAAACTCCAAGTCTAATAATAAAAGAGGTTCATCATCATCGAACCTACCTGCCATGATCCAACAACCCTATCTGGTCCACCAAGATCCATACCTCTATCAGCCACCTCAACAAGATATTGTATCGCCTCACTCCAACCCCAACATGGCATCACCCTGGACTCAACAGCCATCCATTTCAACCCACGCCACTGCCCCAATTTATGAAGTGGCACGCCACCAGGCTCGTGAACTGGAGCCTATTCATGAGATTGACACTGACTCTCCAACAAAACAGTAACAAGAGTCATAGATATATGTGTTGGCTCTTGCAGCGCAAGTCTCCTTGTTGGTTAATAAATGTTGTTACTGTAACAGTGATCACGTCGAAAACATCAATCATGATGGCTCAAAGTATAGTTAGCATTATTTTAGCATTATTTCTATTCGTTGACACCCATATATCCACAGCAAAATATCGCCCAAAGGATTCAACTTAACATAGTGGCTACGGTCTGAAGGTGTTGCAGCTTCCATAGCAACCACTACTCTATATCGCACTTCCCATACTGAGCATTCCTCCATTCGCACATCCCACGCATTTCCGGTTCACTGCCATACAGTACACTCATAAAGATCCTGTCGGAAGTGAGATCCGGCTCTGAATGGATTGGACTGTTTTCCCTTCCCCAGCTGAATCGGACGATTTCGCCGTGTCCAACCTTCACTCTTGGCGCTTCTCTGAATTTAGTTGTAAGCCACTTTCGCAATTTGAGATCTGCCTCATCCATCTCTTCCTCCGAAGGCCGAGGAGTATCTGTTTCCCGCCACCAGTAGTGTTGTGTTTCCCCTTCCCTCTGAGTAGTGAATACATGCTCATCTGGCACCAGCATGAGCGTAGGCGGTCCAAGTAAGGTGAGCGCATACTTGCTCCGTACAACTTCTTCGCGTCCTTGGTCGTATGGATACATGTTACCATCCTGGTGCCACCGCGGAATACTGAATTCGGTACTGGGCTTTGTGACACGGATGGTAAGCCAGCAAGCTCTTTTCTCTTCTCCGTTGCCAACACAATCGTTTTGCGTGGTGAATAGGAATGCACTGATAGCGGGTTCAAATTCATGCTCCTTTCCATCGGAAAAACGAGCGAGAAACTTGGACGCCTCCGTAGCAATTGAAGCATCAACTAGGCCGTAGTATTTGAATGTTGACGTTTGGCTTGTGGACGTGATGCAGGGAATGTCGATGGGCACTGTCAGAACCGCGAATGGTGAGGGATCAGACATCTTGAGACTATCAGTATTTCTGTGAGAAGGAGTATTCTTTGGGTGATGAAGGTAACGAAAGGCGACTCTATAGCTCTGGTATTAGTTCTAAGTATTTAACTTCGATAAGAGCAGATAATGCAGCTTCTGAGTACAGCTGAGTACGGTATGAGTCACAATATACATGTTCCACGTTGGTAAGACTTTAGTCACGGTGTGCGACCGCCATCTCATTTTGCGTTATTTGCATAACCTTAACCTTGATCCATGTCAGAAGATGCTATGCGATCTAGAAGGCCCAACTGAGTTTGCAGTTTTTATATAGCTTGTAGATTGTGTATCAACCGGCCCTCATAAGGCTGACACTACTGTTTATCCTGTGGTTACTTGGCAATCAGTATACATTGGAAACCTTGACGAAAAGAAAGAATAAACAGGCTTGTTTTTGAATGGCACAGTCCGCCACCATGTCTGTGGCTGCCTATCACTAGTGCCGACGGGGATTGGAAATAGTAAAACAAAACACTTTCCATTCTCTTTGTTCTACAAACCACTTACATACAGCTTGCTGTTTTCTCTGTTGAATGTTTTTCTACTTGCTCAATTGACAAGGCAATCAAAAAGAAACATCTGAGTCCGGAATGGACTCTTGCAATTGCGGTTTGTGTGGATCGAACACACGACCTTCAGATATCGGTAGATGATTGAAGTTTGGCTTCAGTCTGACGCTCTCCCAACTGAGCTAAACCCGCGACTTGAGATTATGTCATCCCACTGATAAGTTTGCTCTATCAATGCCTGTGGTACCGCGTAACGCTCAGGTTGCTCAAGTTTACTGATCCTCAAACGTCTGCCGGACATAGAAAGTCATAAGATGCATCGAGTTAATCAGCCGAAAAATGACGGTGTTAATCTTTAGTCAAGTTAAGGCACGGACCTTTCTATATCCGTGCGAGAAACCAATCAGACATGTCTTCACAGTCAAGTCACGTCAAAGACTTTACAAGCCCACACAATTATTAGGTGTAAACAATCGTCAAGAACATTGTCGCTTTAACTAAATAACTAGTACACAAAATCGCAATACCGTTCCTTCAAAATGGGCAGAAATACCAAAAGACATGTTGCATAGAATCGTAAAAGTCTCAACTCTGTCATCCAGCTTACTCGTTGTCTCTGACATCGATGATGGTCGACTTGAACTTGCGTGCAGGAGTCTTGCGCTTGAACAAGATATCCGTCTCGCGGTAGGATCTGTCCTTGAGCTCAGGGAGGAAGAAGTAAGCCGACACGAAACAGATGACCGCAGTACCTCCCCAGACATATCCACACTTTCCAGCAAGGTTCCAACCTGTAGGGTTGAGCAATCGAGAGGCGAGGTAGATCATGGGGATCTCGGCGACATAGTAAGCGGCACGACCGACACCGGTGCTCAGAGCGCGGAGGCGAACGGAGGATGTCTCTGCGATGATGGTGTAGGTGACAGGTCCGAGACTTCCAGCGTACACAAACGAGATCAATATGCCGAGGACGGCTTGGGCATAGTTGGTGGCGCTATTTTGGTGGATGGTGGCGACAACACCAAGGAGGAAGAGGAAGGTGACGTTGGTGATTGTGCCCCAGAGGTAGATCGTGCGACGACCGAAGAAGCCTGCCATGGGAATGGAGAGGACGTTGCCTACGAACTGGAGGGATGCGTTGATCAAATTAAGCTGAAAGGCACGCTCGGTTGACACCCCAGCCTCTAATGGCAAGTTAGCTTTAGTCATGATTTACATGGAAGAAGGTATGACTTACGTTCGAAGAAGAATGTAGCTTGATTCGCAATCAAGTTACCAGCAAAGTTCTGGGAGGCATAGATCAAGCAAGTGATGATTGTTCGCCTCAGGTCGGTTCCCTTGAAAAGGTCGAAGAAGGAGGGGTTACCACCCAGCTTCTCTTCAAGCTTCACGGTTCTTTCCATCATGGCAAGCTTTTGGTGAGAAACTTCCTTGTCTTTGCTTCCGAGACGTTCGATCGAGCGCAGGGCTTCGTCTTTACGACCCTTTCGGACGAGCCACCATGGAGATTCGGGGGCAAGGAAGACGAGGACCAAGAGAGGAGTCTGGTAGTACAAATGTTAGTCGCGCTCACTGTAAACTTGCATTTAGCCTGTACTTACGGGGAACAACCACTGCAAGGCCAAGGGTACGCGCCAGGCCCATTGGTCATTGCGCTGGTTGTAGGCGTATGTGGCACCTGCGACGATCATGTAACCAATGGACCAACCCACTTGCAGTGTAGCCGTGCAAGCACCTCGAAGAGCAAGAGGCACGATTTCACTGGCATATGCAGGAGAGTTGGCGATGAAGAATCCCCATGGGACACCTTCCAAGGCTTGTCCAACAACGAGTAGTTCTAAAGAATCGGCCTGTAGATGCAATTGGTTAAACAACCAGATCGTTCTCAGAGACAGATCTATGACTTACAAAGAACGAGACGAAGATGGTCGCATTCATGAGGAGCAATGCAAAAATCGTCGTCAATCGGTAACCGAAGCGGTTGGTGATAGGTCCAGCAATAAGAACGCCAACAAAGGCACCACACTGGCCAGCTTGGAATAGTGAGCTCTGCCATCTTGTTGGGATAGTCCAGCCATGCCCCTCAACATGGACTCCGTAGTGTTTCTGGAAGGCTGGAAGGGCAACGAAGTTTCCGTTCAAGAACATATCGAAAGATTCCATCACCTATGTAAACAAAACATATTAGCAAAGTTGGACAATCCTCCATATCTCGCGATTGTTACTTACGATAGTAAAACACATGACAAATGCCCAGAAGCATGCCCAGGGATGGCGCTTTGCGGCTGCCCAAACACTTTCCTCATGCTCGCGCTGTTCGGCGTCGAATGCATCGTTCATGAGATCAGGGTTGGCTAGGACCTCGGTGTGGTCAACCCTGGCCTGATCGAGCTCATCTTTTGACTGGAAAACTGGAGAAGACATGGCGAAGAAAAGAGGACTTGCAATTGGCTCTTTGTCACTTCGATGCCAAGATGATAGTGAGTATGCCAAGCATTTTTCTGGGGAATGTTAAGGTTATTTATTATAACTGTCCCCCTCCGCATTCTGGCTCAGTTTCTTTAACATCGAGGCGAATCTCTAGGTAGGTAACTAGTGTAAAGGCATGAACCATGGAGTTGTGGATCTCACGGTATTGGAGACAACGCTTTCTAACTCTTTCTTGGAATATGATAGGTGCGCAAGTTGGCTACACGGCAAAGACGGCACAAGGGCAACCTCCAGACCCAGCTTATTGTGAACCGGACTGGTGTCCGACCAGGCTAGTGCGGGTTCAGCGAAACAGGGTGACACGGTCTCGGTCAACCAAGCAATTTGTCTCAGTGGAAATCTGGGGATGAGATCGCCTTGATCTCCGGCTGGTTGATGGAGAATCCTCGACGGGCCGAATAAATGGAGGAGCCATGCCTTTTGACATCTAGTCTTGTGCGGAGTGAACCAGTCGGCGATGGCGATGTTGGGGAGAGGTTATTGGAGAAATCCACTCTCCCCATGGGCAATCGGATCGGGTCTCTCTCTCCACAAATTGAGGCAATGTGACATCCGGCAAGGGGATCCCCAGATGGTCTGGGCCCCCTCTCATACAATTAGCAGCCTGTTCCCTTGGAAGACGTTGGAGCCTGGTTCCCCTCCAAGTCTCAAGGATCTGAACCCCATGGGGAAAACTGGGAAAGATTGGAGAACTGTGCGGAGTGGAATGATTTACCTCATTAGGTTGTCTCCATTACGGTCAGGCCGCTTCGGGCTTCTCTCCAGAGTCCAGACCACATAAAAATGTCACTAATGGTAGTTACTGACTAGACCAAACCTTGAAGCTTGATTCAAAATGATTACATAGATTCAGTAATACTTTGAGAGTAGAGAAGCGAACTTAATGATGGCTTTATCGGCTTCTAGACTCCTTCTTCTGACTCTTGATCCCCTCCTTCATCCCCGTGACCAAACTCTTAACTTCCGATTTGAGCGCTTTCTTTTCTTCCTTTGAAAGTTTACCGGACTTCTTCGCCGTGTAAACTTCCCCCATGAATCCTGTGATGATGGTGACGGCGGCTCGGACGGCGCATTTGGCGCATTGGTCGCCTTGCCTCAAGCTCTCGACAGCGTCGGCGAGGCCTCGCAGTTCAGTTTCATGACGAGATCGGAGAAGACGATCGAGATAAGGAGTTTGAGAGAGTCCATGGACATCGCAGTCGTTGGGGGAGCTTATTGACATGGATGTGGTTGAAGGGGCAAACTCGGCCTTTGGGTGAATAGACTCTGTAGTTGTGGCCATTTGAGCAATTCAGCTGATGATGATTATAGATGATTGTGGACTAATTGATCCCGAGAGAGCGACAGATCTGATATCACTTAAATACTCATTTTATTTGATCGCCTTCTACGGCTTTCTCAATAGTATTTCGGTGTTTAATATTAGGCGTGGCTTCCATTGGAGCTGGGCGGCCTGTAATCACTGAAATGACCGGTTCTCCGACCGGAGTTCTAAAGACCGAGCGGACAATCGTTTTGATTATAATGAGCTTCTCCTCAACACCATATCAGACTATGCACGTGCACATGGTACAATTGTCTCTGATGTTGAACTACCCTAATTCCTTTATCTTGCGGAAATCTGCCCTTTTATCGTGGTTCTGATGCCGGATAACCAGATCTATGACGCACCTGGTAATTTAGCCTGAGCCAACCAACTAACATGAACCCCTACAATATAACTATGCCCTGTCGGCGGGACATTTTACAGTGGTGATAGCGCTAGGTAGCGCTTATGAGCAGTCACTTCTGAGGACTATTCTCATAGTCCGTTGTCCGTTTTCTCTTTTCCAGTGTCCGGAATAGACTTAATCGTGATGTTTACGTAGTCAATAAAATAGAAGGATTGCCTGAAAGAAACGACAGTCTTGGCACATGCTTTCTCAACGTATACGGCAATCATCCAACTACCTACTCTGTCAACTCATCCATCCCGTCCACTGAGAATAAAATGTCGGGCCTAAAAGTCCTTGTATCGGGAGCTTCCATAGCGGGCCCAGCGACAGCTTACTGGCTCGCCAAAGCAGGCGCTCAAGTCACTGTCGTAGAACGTTTCCCAGCCCTACGTACAGGCGGACAAGCTGTCGACATTCGCACCGCTGGCGTTTCAGTCATGCGCAAGATGCCAGGGATCGAAGCTGCTGTGAGATCAAAGTCAACTCAAGAAGAGGGGATTAGCTTTGTCAGTGAAGATGGCAAACCTTATGGGGTTATCAGACCTACTGGAAACCCGGACCAGCAGTCGCTCGTTTCTGAGTACGAGATCTTGCGCGGTGATCTGTCAAAGATTCTCTTTGATGTCACAAAAGATCACAAAAATGTCGACTATATTTTCAATGAACAGATTGTATCCATGAGTCAAAACGAGAAAGTTGATGGTACCGTGACTGTCACTTTTGCCAATGGCACAGCTACTTCGAAATACGACCTGGTAATTGCTTGCGATGGAGCGACGTCTAGAACTCGTGTGTTGGGCTTTGGTGGTCATGTTCGGGACCCTATCGTCTCGACCAACTGCTGGGCAGCCTACTTCTCTATGTCTCAAGACGTCCTCGGTGGGAGCAAGGTTGGACAAGGATACAGCGCTGTTGGAGGGCGGAACATCAGTATCGGTCCAGATGTTACGGGCTTATGTCGAGTTCTGCTCATGTGCATGAACCAAAGCCCTGGGGACTCGGAATCGTTCCGAGAAGCTTTAGCTGAAGGCGAGGTTGCAACCAAAAATTATATTGCCCAGCACTATCAAGGTGTCGGTTGGAAGACAGACACAGCTATGCAAGAAATGATGGACACAACAGACTTCTACGCTAGCGAGACAGTACAAGTCAAGATGTCCAGCCTATACCGCGGTCGGTTCGTTCTGGTAGGCGACGCAGGCTACGCAGCTGGTCTCACAGGGGCTGGAACGAGTCTCGCTCTCACGGGCGCCTACATCCTGGCGGGCGAGCTGCAGAAACATGGCAAAGATATTGAAGCGGGCCTCCGGGGTTATGAGCAGCAGATGAGGCCCTTGATTAATAAAATGCAGCCGATTCCACCGCTGGTGACAACTATTCTGGCGCCGCAGACAAGTTGGGGTATATGGCTGCGCAATAATATCTTTGGGTTAATCGCGCGCTCTGGTCTGATTGAGTTTGCTCAGAGGTTTATTGGCGCTGGGTTCGGTGATGCAAAGGCGTTTCCAATTCCAGAGTATGAGTGGGTGGGTTGAGAGCTTGCACTCAGAGGTATAGAAGTCACATACACTGTTTCATAGCACCAAAAGTGAGGAGTTATCACTTACACTATATGGCACTAAGGCATATTCGTTATCATCAAGTTCTTTGGACACTCGCATAAAAGGTAAGACAATATTAACAAACTTTTGTATTCTTCAATCTAAGTTGTACTCTTATTCTCTGTTATGGATATAATTAAATCTGTCTTCCTGAAAGAACGACTGCGAACCAAAGTGCAATACTAATTTAGGGAATGTCGATGGTTGAATAGACCAGGACTGGTGTAGTGAAGGTGATAGGAGGATCTTGCTGGTATTTCAGCTTTTAGTATACACGACTTTCGTTTATGTTGAGACATCGCTATCGTCACCAAAGGCAGGGTCATCTTCATTGAGAGGAATATCAGTGCCAATAGCAGCAGCCTCAACAACGGTGGTCGAAGAAGAAGTGACAGTCGCAGAGGTTGTGGTCACTGAGCCTGTATCGGTAGTAGTAGCTGGCTTGGATGGGATGCTAGTGGGACCAGTAGTGGCAGTGGCAGTCTTGGCCGATGCAAAACAAGAAGACTGCTTATCGTCGCAATCCGAAGTGTTGTTGGACTTGTCTCTAGTGCAAGTATAGTGCTCGTATCGGCAACGTCGACGACTCTGCTCCTGGCCCCACCATTGACGCAGACCTGTAGGCAGCTGGGGTCGACCGATGGTGCGCGAGCCTGTCGTGCTTGTAGTTGTAGGGGGAGCTGACTTGGTAGAGGTTGCAGAGGTTGCAGTGGCGCTGGCAGAGGAAGCACCAGCCTTGATACACGAGGCGTAATCAGAAACGCAAGAAGACTGGTCGCTCGATTTGGTGAGCAAGCAGGCGTTGTATGTGCTGATGCACTTGTTCTGGGTAGAGTCTCGGAAGAACCACGTAGGCATGAATGGAAGGTTAGGCATGGCACCCTTGGATGGAACAGTGGTGCTTGAAGTAGCACTGGCAGATGTAGTGGTACTGCTAGACGGGGGAGGAGGCGGGGGCCTTCTGCCATTCTGAGGATGGGCCACAACAGAGGCCGCGAGGGCAGCAGTGACAAGCTGGATGGAAACCTTCATGTTGTTGATTGGGTACGTTCAGACTTATAAATCAGGGTGTATTTTGAGTGGTTGATGATGATGCAGGCAGGATTTGTTGTTCGAGATAATTTCCAATGAACTTGTGAGGGTGGATGATTGAATGGGGCAGAAGCAATACTGGTGAAACAGAGAGGGTTATATAGTGTTTTTGGTTTATTAGTTACCACTCTATAACATCTTTTTGCCTCCAGGTCCAGACCTTGACAATGCTTGACGTAGCGTCGAGCCTCCCACGTTCAGATTCAGGGGATGGGTTGTGGCTTACTGACACCTGCATTCCCGTCGGGAAGCATGGACGCCACTTGGTCTAGAGTGAATGACAAGCCAGGTCAAACTTGTCGGGGCCTGGATGTCGTAAGAATAAGGTTTGTCAGACAAACTAATAGCTTGCAGACTTTGATCTGTTCCTGGGAAAATGGTGGATCTACAGAAATAAACTCCGGTGCAAATTCCAGAGACGCTTTTCTCCTGGGACAATCATAGCCTTGCCCTTTCCGGCTTCAACTTTTGCAAATACTGATGTGTTGGACCCTAGATCGGCTGGACCCCTCATTCCACAGCCAGACGCGAAATGAGGTCCCGATAAGGCTTTTCACATGGTCATCGACGATGTGTAGCGAAAATCTTTTGGCTAATGCGCAGGGGATTTGCGTTCAAATACATCATCACGCCCCATCAAACTCCTAAAACGTTCAGTGTTTAAATCTGTTGACTTCACCTTTCGCCACTGGTATTAAACTGTTGTATGTCATCGTTGAATCACTTCGTTTCCTTTCGGAATCCATGACAGAGAATTCCCGCAGGACTCCCTCCACGAACGGATAGATGATTATACAAGCAACGCCACGAAAGGCCCAGGCTGTTCACTCGCCAGGTTAGAGCCAACAATGCTGGACATCCGAGACATTCTAGCAGTGTCTCGACCAGACTGGCCTTCGTGACATTACCGTTTCCGCCCTGACGTTCTTGTTGGTTCCGAAAACAGTTTAGGTCGAAAGATGTCATCTCGAGCCTGACTTGCTGTAGCGACAATGGAAATATCCGAGATCAGCATGGACCTGTCTGACATATTCACGTAAGTAGCATGCTGGACATGTTCAAGTTGAGCTCGCGGATGATATGAATTCGTGGTTACAGTCTGATCAAGGCCAGACTCCAGTCTATCTAGCAACATAATCCTCAGGATTGAATTATATGACAATTTGTCTTTCCCATTAGATGGTAACGGTCCCCAATCTACCTATTGCCACTCCACGGGCTTCCCCGTCTGTACAAAGAATCTTGATGCCACATAAGTTCAACGGTCATACTGAGATACTAAGCATAAAATCTTGAAAACGCCACTCTGCTGCCATGATTTGGTACGTCCAAGTCAGGACTTGATCAAGTGCCACATGGGTCAAGTACGGCGGCGAAATGGTATGGGAGTAATAGTTCTCATTGGCAATCTAGCATCTTACCCTCATATAAATCAGTCAGATAAATATTCATTCCCAAATCATTCCTGCTCTAACCGCATTCTCTTGGAGTGCATGAACTTGTAATCCGGCAAAGCATCTCGTACCCATTTCTCAAGCTTTTTCGCCTCCCCCTCCCCAAACTCCTTTGTCCATTTAGCAACCTCTTGATCAATATCGATGTTTCCAGCAACTTTACTGCTATCTATCGTGGTGCTAGCGTTGATAGAACTGAGCATCCTCTGTTCTACGCTGCTCAGTTTATTCACATCTTTGTCATCGGCCTTCTCCCAAGAACGACGGACCTTGCTGTCATCGAGACCTGCCAGCTTTGCATACTTTGACACAAGCTCAGGGCTCGTCATGACATCGTCAGCATCTAGAACGACTGGCCAGACATTATCATTGGCGAAGTGCTCAGCGAAGAACTCGTACAGCGTTCGGTGCCAACGCATAGTGAGCTCAGTGGGACACGGCTCCTGCCTGGGGCGTTGAATACCATTGTATTCCATCTCCCCTTGACATGTTCGATACAGAGAGGGAATCATAAGTGCGGGATGGCGAATAAGAAATGTTGGGTTCCAAGTCTTGAGAAACTCGTCTGGGAACATGGTGAGGTTGAGCCGAGACCGGGTTGGTTCTGAAATTCCCTTGATAGGCAAGGGAGTTGCCTCACTGATAGTGCGATCCTCTTTGGAACCATTGATGTAGTGATCTTCGACACGGGGATGATTTAACATGATGGAATGTTCTTTGATGAAGAGTTTCTGGCCTTCTTGCTCAGCAGCAGCAATGTGATCCAGGAACCTCTGCGAACATTGCTGAATTATTCCATTTATGGCGGCAGTCTCCTCTTGTGTCCAGGTGTCCATGGGCTTTCGTTCAAGAAGAAAGTGTTTCTCGACTGTTGGTAGAAAGAAATATCCTCCATGATGAGCAGGACGGACGCCTTGTTCATCAAGATTGAGCATCTTGACTAGAAGGTTGGAGGCAGTACGAGGGCTCGTCAGCAGCCAGTAGCGACCACGTTGACGAGCTTGGGCGCCTTGAGCCATTGCGGTGAAGATACTGGAAACGTTGTTACGTTTGGAAGGGAGAATTATATGATAAGAGTGGAGGGTTGTTGGTCTTGTGCTCAGACCCACGAAATACAGTTGTGAAGATAAAGTGAAGACAATGACTGATATTTCTGGCTCTGGCGCTGATTCTGTCTTGTTATAAGGACAGTAGGTAGAACCATGTACTACGCTGGAGTATTTCCTGGCTCTGAAACAATGGAGTAAACGAATATTCCGTGGTTCGGTTGTCGGGAAATTGAGTTGTCCGGATTGTCGCTCCGGCCCGTCGCTATAGAATCAATAGTGGGGGTATTAAGACATCGAATTGTACGAGAACATGACTGATCACAGTGCACACCATGCATGTGCCTCCAACGGACATCAAAGTTGACCGGTTTGCAATAGCTCATCAACTCTGCAATGTGACATGTGCCGTGTTGTGAGGGTATCTGCAGCGGAATGTCGCACTCGCTTAAGCAGTTTCGGTATCTTTCTTGAGTTGACTGCCACTAGAATCATTTCAAGGGACGAGAAAACCGGCTAAATAAATGGACGAGTGCTACATTGCCAAGGTATTCACAGAAGCTCGTTGAAGAATTGCGCCTCGTAGCACGAAGAAACGTTGGCGCTGCGTGACCTTGAAGCAGCATCCTTGTACGACCAAACCTGCAGGTACTTTGTCTAGTGATCGACACATATGATCCAATGCTGTGTCAAGGATGACTCCACCTTGCAAGCGGTGATCGAGTCAACTGCAACAACTTCGCGTCGCGAGAAGAGCGACTTCCGATCTGCCAAGAGATATATCCACAAAGAGCCGCCCGACTACCGACTTTTTTTATCTCGGGTTTTTTGAAAAGACCGACCATCCGATGATTAATCGTGCATTACTCTCCGCCAAGACTACCATCTATAAGTTCCATTCTAGAACAACTGCTGATCGGCAGCCGTAGTTGTCGTCGTACATACGCTATTGCTCGGACCTTTGATCAAAGTGATACCGATCCAGCCAATCAGCCTACTCCTACTACGAGCTTGTCTGGCGGGTCTTGTATAAAAATACCAGGTACATGTATACTCAAACTGACCGGGGATAGTCAATTGGATTGAATGGAAGAGTGTAAGTTACTGTATTGGATTGAAGCAAGAAAAAGACAATACTCTTTCTAATGGGGTTGTTTCAAATAGTGTCCAGTCCTCATTGTGACTGTTTCATAATCATCTCTCTCATAGTTCTGTGTAGGAACTTATGCCACAGCTATGTATGTATGAATGAACTGCCTTGTCCCATCTTAAATCTCACGTCAGCGTCGATTTTTACGCCTCGGTGGATTACATATATGTGAGCCATTTCGCGGCGACGATTCCCATGTTCTCCGTTGCTTCCAATTTCTTCAGTAGTCAAACCCTCTTCTGATTGTGATAGCCATTTCCTTTATGACAATGTATGACTATATTATAGTTGGAGGCGGCCTTTCGGGCTGCGTTCTCGCTAGTCGCATCCGAGAATACGATGAACATTCCACAATTCTTCTCATTGAGGCTGGAAAAGATACTCGCGAGCGCCCTGAAGTGCGAGACATGCAGGTCTTGAACTTGGGTGGGGAATTAGACTGGCAGTACGAGTCAGACCCTGTTGCTGGCCTTGCTGGTCGACGAGTTGTCCTTAACGCTGGGAAAGGTCTAGGTGGAGGTTCAGCAATTAACTCAGGTAAGACGAATGGAACGATGCAAATACTGGTCATTCAAGTCCGAGTACTAACGACTAACAGGCGGGTGGACTCGTGGTGCCTCAATTGACTACGATGAATGGGCATCTCTTGTTGGCGACGATCGATATAGTTACAAAGGTCAGTTGCCATGGTTCAAGAAATCTGAGCAGTGGTTCGACAATGATAATCCCGCCCAGCATGGCCAAGATGGACCCATGCGTATCACCTGTGCAAAGGCTTCGAACCGCAGGTTCCCTTTGGCTGAACAGGCTGCTGCTGGTTGGGAAGATCTCGGCATCTCTACGCTTCCAGATGGCGATCAAAACACAGGAGATAACCTCGGTCGTGGCTATATCTGCGAGGCCAGAATCGATGGCAAGCGTGAATGGTCCGCAGAGCAATACTCCCTGGAGGGAATTGAGATTCGTTTCGAGACATTTGTTCGGCGAGTTCTCGTGCAGAAATCTGATGGAAAACTCAAAACGACTGGTGTCGAGTTGGCGGACGGTAGTGTTGTTGCCGGCAAAAGCATCATCCTATCTGCCGGGACGTTCCGTTCACCTCAGCTCCTACAACTTTCGGGCATCGGCTCCAGCTCTCACCTTCGAGAGGTTGGAATTGAACCTTTGGTCGACCTGCCAGAAGTTGGTGAGAACCTATCTGACCATATGATATTCTTCCAGCACTGGCGGCTGCGCGATCCTTCTGCGGGATACACGCTGGGGTCAGCGAATCCTCTCTTTCAACAACCACAATATGCACAAGGGGTACCACTTGATTGGATTGTCAATACAAGTGTTGGAAGTGATGGACTTGCTAAAGCTATTGCGATGGATGAGGGCGTGCAGCCCGATGCGTCCAAGCATCCTCTTCTCGCTAAGAAACGAACATTCTTGGAGAACATCGTGATGTTTGCGAAAGTTCCATTCCCTGGAGTTCCTGTCGATGCAGAGCACATCACGAGCGCGTTGGTGACCTTCTTGCCAACATCTAGAGGCTCTGTGACATTGAAGTCGGGAAATCCTGAAGATCATCCGAAAGGTGAGAAGAATTGTCTTGCAAAGGATTCAAATTGCTAACTCTATAGTCAAACTCAACTACCTAGCTACAGAGGTGGACAGACACGTCTTTCGTGAAGGACTGCGCCAACTGACAAAGTTCATGCTTGAGTCTAGATTCAGTGAAAACATTGTTGGAGAATCAGTACCTGAAGGCCTTCCTGCAGAACCTCTTGGTCTGGATGATGACGATAAAAAGCTAGACCAAAGACTAGCAATGACCAGCGGGACATCATGGCATCCCACAGGGACTTGCTCAATGGGGAAGGTCGTGGATACGGAGTTTCGTGTTAAAGAGGTTGAAGGCCTTCGGGTTGTTGATGCGTCAGTTATTCCTGTGCCAATCAGTGCACACATTCAAGCGCCTCTTTATGCGCTTTCGGAGCAGGCTGCAGCTATCATTACAGGAAAGGCATAGTCAGTTGATAGACAATGGATGGAGACACAAAGTACCGTGAAGATAGATATAGATGGTATAACTTTTGAGCAGGATGGAGGGTACTAGGCGAACCGCGAATAATCACTTTCACTGGCTACAAGTTTTGAGAATTGTCTATACGCGTCAAGTCAGGGTTTCTTTCCCATCTCTATTTCCGAGCCACGCAACGCGTCAGGGATATACGCGACGCGTCCTGCAGCTTCTTCGTTACACGACGAATACATCTTCTTCATGCCCGAGCATCAAGCTCGATACACAATGAAAACGAGGATTTAAATCAAAAATTACACCTCCTACGACCCCGAAGGGTAATAGAGAATGGAGCGATACCGCGACGTGCAATGCAGATGCTCCACGCTGAACTCCCATATTCTTGATCATGGGCAAAGTTCCAGGCAAGGTAAGTATGAAGAAGAAAGGAAAAGAGGAATAGAAGGACGAGGAAGACGCGAGCTTATATAGGGAACGACACGTAGACTATCGTTATCATCATGCCTTATCGATATCGTATTCGAGACATGTAAACTGGGTCTCATTTCCCATGTGGATCATCATTCCATCTGCGTTACTGTGACAAGAGGAGGGACGAGTGATTCATTCCATTGGCCTTTGCTTGGACGTTCTTTTCTCCTTTGCCATTTATCGTTATTGCCAGCTAATTTCCTGTCCTGCGTGTCCGCCATTTTGTATCAGCATTTATCTGTCACCCAGCTCACAACACTTGCTTGGTGGAAAGAAGGAGTCCATCACTCAAGCCCAACATCCAGACATCACAACAGCTGCTTCATTATACCTGAAACTTCAATACCTGTTTGAAACAATAGATAAACAAATCAACAAAAGCCAACCCAAGCAAGAAGGTAATGATTATTCACGCTCTCCTACCCTGTACCGTATCTCTTCCAGATTTTGACTCTTTCTCCAGGGGTCATATGTGGCTGGATTTGATGACAAGGGTTGAAAATAAAGAGGCTGGAAGCGAGCAAGCCGCGTATTCGGATAAAAGAACATTCCGAGGATCGCGATATCATCAATGGGACTCTCAGATCATCGTTTTTTCTTTTTAGCAGTGTATTTTGCTTTACGAGTTTATTCCCGACGCGTGTCACGCTGTAGGAACCTTCCCCAGTGAATGTTTCATTGTCTCAGCATAATTAATGCTTCTTCTAAGGTCGCCATTTGTAATGGAATGAATGCAAGACGAGCTCACAATCACTTTGCAGAACAGCTAGCCAGCTGGCCAGCCACCCCTGTTCTTTTAGTTTCTTACTCGCTTGCACCATCTTCTCCTAGGTGACAGAGAGACAGACCTACTCTCCAACCCCTCCGTGTTTTTGACACCAAGTCCTGGAAGACCTCAGTCACATTATTAAGCACCAGATCTTACGAAAGTGACAAGCACAAATCAGGAACACAAGCTACGACTGAGATTGCCTAGTAGTATCTTATTTTACTCAATAATTTTTCCGACAACTTGACTGACGTAAACGAGGAGCAAGTCAGCCTACAAGGCTCAGCCGTATACACATTCGTTGATGATTGAAGATTGCCTTTCTGGAGAATACCCAAAAACCTCATCGGAATACGGATCATTTCTTGCCCATAATTCCGAACAGTTACTAATTCCGATACTGTTTGCCTAATAATGACATCCTTGTCCTGACGAGCATGAAAGGCTGAAAACATGAAGAAACATCAAGTGCTTGAGTTGAAGAAAATCATTGCCCGTTTTTGCCTACAGGGCTGTGAGTGTTTTTTGTTAGTGCTTACTGGGATCTTGTGACACTGAATCCTACGATTACCTAGGGGCGCCTAACAAATGCTACCCTGCTATTCAGACGTTCGTTCTCGTCTTTCTTCCGGTCTACACGGCATATGACAATATAACCATTTTCTCCGAGTTTCTATAGTAACAAGTTCCCAGCAAGACTGGAAGTCATCTGTTGGGCCAAGCCGAGACGTTCAGCAACTTCCAACTTATCAGCCCTGACATTTATCTCTTCATGAGTTAGACTAGTGTGGGTGGTGTGATATCGGCACACATGAAACCCCTGTTTAAGGCTGTGCTGCAAAATCTCTGGATCCTCTTATTGGCAGTAGTTATAGGTATCTGGGACTGTAAGCCAGTGCCTGTCACCTTTTTCGCCCCCACGACAATAATGGCTGCATTATGTGTGTGAAGTTGATAGCGGAGAATAAATAATGATAGAATCCACCTTCTGGTGCTTCACAACGACCCAAGATATTATGCTTAGAAACCACAACCATGACAGACAAATTGACTCCAAGCAGCCAGCCTCGGTATGAGCCCGTTAACTCGGACGAACATGTTCCATATCCTCCATCACACCATGACGAAACACCTTTCGGCACTACACCAACAGGACAGGGCAAAGACAACGTCGCTGTGTTTTCCGCTGATAGCCTAGAGAAACGGAGAACAAGAGTGAGCCCAACAGGTTGGCGTCTGAAGACGATCCTCAAGAAATGGCGCATGCAAATTCTCGACGTCTCGGCACGCAAGAAAAAGCAGCGCCAGGTGCCTATTGTCAAAGATCGATTCACAGCTATACTGGCCGCTCTGGTTCACTTGCCAGCCATCGCAGGTATCATCACGCTGAGCTTCTACATCTTCAAGAATTACTACATCGGCAAAGAGCTCGAAGGGAAACCCGACTACGATGTTGAGAAGAAACTGGGCATCCAACTTGCAGCAAAGCTCATGGAAATGTTTATCGTTCTATCTCTTAATGCCATTGTCTTTTCCATGATTCGTCACGAATTCACGATCGGACAGTCTGTGCCATATGGTGCTTTGGTAGCTGGACAACAAATATCCGAGATCAGCTTTTTGTGGTCCGAGGAGTTTTTCTCAATCCTTAAAGGAAAGTTTTCACAACAATGGAAGAAGATTGGTTTCATCTTCACTGTCTTTGTCTGCACAATCATGGCATTGGGAGCTTCGTCCCTGAGTGCTGTTGCGATGATGCCCCAGGAAGGTGACTGGCGAGCCGGGGGGAGCTTTGTGTACTTCAACGGCACCCGGGAGGAGATGTTTCCGACTGTAGTCGCAGAAGATAATACGCTGGGCTCTATTTGCAATATCACTGGAAACGAGTTGTGTCCCTCCTGGCAATGGGATGTGATCAACAGCCAGCTGATTTCCAAACTTCGCCTATCAGGCGAGGTGGACAGCGGGCTGTTCATTAGACGACCTCCCAGCGAGATATTGGTAGCTGGACATTCTTCGACATTGGTCAACATCGGTATTGATGTCAGGGAGAAGTGGTTCAATTTGAACAGTCCCAACCACACAGTTGCCAGGATGCCCCATCTTGGACCGGCTGAGGCTTGCGTCACAACATCGCTGCACTGGGAGCAGGCTGCAGATGATTCTGCCAAGAGAGGCCAAACTCGCTTCAACAACTTTCAGAAGCTTGCGCATAAGCTTAGTGCGCCTATGCCTATTACCAACACTAGGTGTGAGTTGACATCTGTCAGCAACGCCAAAGCAGAGACATTGCTGTTTCCTGATTTTGTCACCTTTCCTCCTACGACTTTGGACGTCAGAAGAGACTTCATCAGCGACTGGCTGACAGACGTTCTCCCTAACCTGGAGAAACCTGAAGTTTTCTGGTTCGACTCGGCACCTATCATCGCAAACACTTCTGTGGGTGTAGTAGTAGCTGTGCCTTCCAACAAGTCAAAAGAAGCAGCTGATATTTACGGTTGCATGGTCGATGCGAGATGGATCACCACAGATTTGAGTGGAGATGCAGTAGCGCTTACGAGCAAGGGGTATCCGCCGTTCTCGGGTGCTATCGCCACAGCACTTGGGGGTTCGTGGATCGGCAATCCAGGCTATGGTCAGCGCGTTCATCTCGCACCCAGCTTTGCAAAATACCTCAATCCTTTGGACACGAGACGCAATCGAACCATCATCCATGAGATGCTTCTCACCAGCGGTGTATGGGCGGCTGATGGCAAAGGATCAAAGTCTGCGGCGCATTTGGAGGCGATCATTGGAGGTTTAGCAGTCAATGGCTTAGCACGTTCAACCCCCAATATCAGTGCCATAACCACGTTAGCTGATCCTAATGGCGAATGGTGGAAGAGCTTCATGCCTCAGGATGGTAAAGTCTTTGGTCCTGGAGGGAGTCCTTATGCTGTGTCGGATGAGGACAAAGCGCGATACTTTGGAACCGAAATGGAGACATGGGTGACTGGGTTCGCATTCGCTGACAACAGTTTGACCATGCGGGGGGCCATGGCAGTTTTCTACGTCTATGCACTCCTCGTTGTAGCATATTCGATATGGTCCATCTGGTCAGGAATAACGTCGTCTTCATGGGAGTCTGTGCCTGATCTTCTTGCTCTTGCGCTTGCAGATCAGAAACCGGGACCTGACTCGGCAAATCTAGGCGGTGGAAGCTTGGACGTTATGAAGGAAAACTTTTGCATTTCCGCGGATGGGAGTACATTGAGGCTTCGAGCGACCAATGGGTTGGTGCTTCCAGAGAACCGGGTCAAGCCCAACGAGGTTTATGAGTAAGTGGGACGATAACAGAAGAGAGGGAAATGATGTTATAAAAGAAAGGTATGGGGTATGATAAATGGAATTATGAAGTCAGATAATGACATGAAATAAAACACACATACATCACAATGTGTTGTCTTGTTGGCTAACTTGAGCTGTTAATGAGTTGTCACTTTGAAACTCTGGACATGCGGCTATAGCGATGTAAATATTAAATATTGAATAATCCGTTATCGACGTCACCATAACGTAGATTATTCGAAGATTTCCATGGGTCACGTCTGCAACGC